>QFDD01011638.1:0-10715 GCA_006871305.1 Vachellia collinsii
GTATCACATTCTGTTTGATCCTACCCATTTTGACCAATAAACCAGTAGGAAATATCTGATCAGTCAACCAGTTATCCCAGTGGGAAAAAGTCACATCGTCTCCTTCCTCTTCTTCCGTTTTTTTTTGTTTTGTTTTTGAGATTAGTCATGTGTTCTTTAGATCTTATCCACAACTAACAAACAAGTTGCCCGGTCCACATATTTATCATCAGCCCAAAACATGGGTCTAGCGTTTTTTTTTCGACTTTTAGTATGCAATCAGAACAAAATAAAATTGTGGAAATTTCCTGATTTGAATTTTTATCTCGTTCTTTTTAAATTTTTAAGATATAATTATTTTTAATAATATCTCTATTAGGCGGAAGATATTAAATAAATGTATGTGGTGTTGAATGTAGGGTAAGACTGAAAAAATAATTCTTATATAATAATAGTGCATATACAGTTTTCTCCCTAGTTTATATATATTTTTATAAAGGCTGTATGTCCAAGAAATGGCATGGGCCCGACCGGCCCAATCAGCGCCAAACGGCCCAGTTGGCTGCACTGATCCAGGATAAGGCTCAGCAGCTGTCCCTGCGACCAAGACTTGCCAGGAGCCCTGCGCCTGCGACCAGCGTCAGCGACCGCTTACCCAATGACATCAACGTTCGTCCGCGGTCCATGCCCCCATGGATGTAGGACCAGACCGTTGTGATACACGGATTTAGTGCCATCACTGCCTAGATTCTCGGAGCCACGTTGTAACTACCCAACGGCTAGACGACTACGAAACAGATTATTTATTCTGATTAAACTGTAACAAAGGGAGAGTTCCCTTTTCTGAGAAAGAACCCCCTTTTTCTTTCTGAATTCGAATCACTGTAATTCACTCTGAGATTCAATACTCAACTGTAGGCTAAGCCGTGTTGAGATCCTCTTTTTACTTTGTTTCATCCCTGAGTTTGGATCCGCGCTGCATTTCCCTGCTACACACTGTTGGTTACCCGAATCCTCCTTTAACCTCCGGTCTACCTAAAATCCGCACAAACATTTTGGCATCGACCGTGGGGAACCAACAGTACTGCTACCATCCGTAGTGTGGTATCTGATATCAAGGATCGCTAACCCTTTATCTTTCTGTATTTTTTCACTGCTGTTCCTAACCATGACAGGAAAGACACCTACCCCCGCGAATCACCCCGCGCAACCCGCTGGGCCAACCTTAGAATAGCTGGCTGAGATGGTGAAAAAACAGACAGCCCAAATTAAAGACCAGGCGAGGAAGGCCATGGAGCAGGAAGAGAGACATGCAAAGCAACAGGAGCTACTGCAGCGTCTGGAGGGCGAGAACACTGCTTTAAGGGAGCAAGTTGCTACCATCACCGCAGGCCACCCTCTGCAGCATAGCACTCAAACCACCGACGGTGATAGACGCCGTGGAGCGCCCCTCGGCTTGACTTCGACAAACTCTCTTAACACGGGTAACGGTATCTTGATGATGCGAATGTCCGACTCACCTCATGGCCTGGGTTCTCATGCAGGACACGAAGACCTCTCTGGGGGACCGAGGCGTGACAGCACGACTGGGGGACGGAACTTGGAGAGTCTGTTCGATGCAACTACACAGCCAATAGAGGGCACTAAAGATGGGCTCGACGGCCCATCGGTCGCCGATGACGGTGACCCCGTGACGGCACCCTCGGCATGGCTGAAGAAGCTGCAGGAGCTGGAAGCTCTCGTGGAATGAATTCCCGGGGTCCCGACACCAATAAGAAAAAGCCACCTTGGGAGCTTCGCTGACTCACCTTTCGCAGACGAGATTGCCCTGGTCGATATGCCCAAGAAGTTCGCGCTCCCTCACATCCAGCTCTACGATGGGACGACAGACCCGGATGAGCACATGGCTCACTACAGACAGCGCATGCACACCGTCGCCATTCTGAAAGAGTTAAGGGAAGCGTGCATGTGCAAGGGCTTCGGGTCTAGCCTTGCTGGGCCCGCGATGAAATGGTTCACCTCACTGCCTTCCCAATCCATCGCTTCTTTCGCCGACCTTAATGATTCTTTTGTCCAGCAGTTCTCCAGCAGCCGCAAGCTGCGAAAGCAACCCAATGATCTGTACAAGGTCATTCAACGTCGGGGAGAAACACTCCGGGACTACTTAGGACGCTTCAACCGAGAGAAGGTCCATATCACCCATTGCGACATGACGATAGCGATCTCGGCTTTCAGGAAAGGTCTGCTTCCGGATTCTGACCTGTACAAGGAGCTCACTAAGTACACCTGTAACACGATGGAAGATGTCCTACCTCGGGCGTGGGCCCAGATCAAATGGGAGGAGGACGAGGTTAATGACAGACGCCACCATGATAGACAGGAGGAGCCAAGCGACAGACGTAGCCGAAACCCGTGACGATCAAGTAAGGGGTGGAGGGCCGAGCCATACCCTAGCTACACCTCTGAAAGACGGGGCTCAGACAAACAGGCGGCGTCTAGCGACAAAGTGCGTCCTCCCAAACTTGAAGAGCACAACTTCGCGATAACCCCTGTAGAGCTCGTGCAAGCCCTTTCGGGCATGGGGGATAATGTCAAATGGCCCCCCAAGATCAAAAAGCCGGCTGATCAGCGCTACATGATGAAGTGGTGTGATTTTCACGGCGACCACGGACATAGGACCGCCGACTGCATAGCCTTGCGATTCGAAGTGGCAGAACAGCTTAAGAGGGGTCGCCTCACCCACCTCCTTCCAAAGGACGGACGCGATAAGAAGGATCCCGTTACCGCCTAGCCAGCTCCCGAGGAGCCCCCACGAAATGCTCGAACGGTTAACACTATTACTGGAGGTTCCGAAATAAGCGGATACACCTACTCCGTAGCCAAACGTCACTCGCGAGCTTTGGTTAACGTCCAGACGGTTGGCTCAATGAACTCTCCCGCCGACGAGGAACCCATCACTTTCACGAGGGAAGAGATTTTGCGCGTAGTACACCCTCACGATAACGCCTTGGTTATCTCGCTGTACCTTGGAAACTTCGACATCAAGCGCGTATTGATAGACCCAGGGAGCTCTGTTAATATCATATATATGCACGCAGTCAAAGAGATGGGAGTGGAATCGCAGATCATCAAGGCCCCTTCTGTTTTGGTCTTTGGCAACGGAGTCCCCGACAGGACAGTGGGGGAAATCACCTTGCTCACTTTTGCGGCCGGCTTGAACCTCCCGGTCAAGTACCAGGTCATGGATTATCCTTCGGCGTACAACGCCCTCTTGGGGCGACCGTGGATACACCAGATGAGGGCAGTCCCATCGACGCTTCATCAAGTGGTAAAATTTCATTCGCCATGGGTGATACGGCACATACAAGGTGACCAGAAGACTTCAAGAGAATGCTATCAGGCCTCCCTAAAGACTTCTAAGAGTCCCGCCGTATAGCAACCATAGCAACCCTTGGTTGCGGACGAAAGAGACTCACCGACGGAGGAAGAACTAGAGATTGTCGCCCTGGACAACAAGCGTCCTGAACGTACAGTTCGTCTGAGTTCGGGCCTGTCCGCGGCCCTACGAGGTAAACTCTTAACTTTCCTTTCCATGAATTCTGATTGTTTCACATGGTCCCATGCAGATATGACAGGGATAGACCCGGCCGTAACGACGCACAGGCTGAACGTCGATCCCCACCATAAACCCGTCAAGCAGAAGCGACAGAGGTTTGCACCTGAAAGAAACAGAATCATCAACGAGGAAATCCAGAAACTCTTTGACATAGGGTCCGTCCGCGAGGTTCAGTACCCCGACTGGTTGGCCAATGTTGTCTTAGTGCCAAAGAAAAACGGTAAACATCGGGTGTGCATTGACTTCATTGACCTGAACAAAGCATGCCCGAAGGATCCTTTCCCTCTACCTTATATCGATTCCTTAGTCGACGCCACCTCCGGTCAGGAGCTCCTGACCTTCATGGATGCCTTCTCTGGATATAACCAAATTCTCATGCATCCGGAAGATCAGGAGAAAACGACCTTTATAACAGAGCGTGGCGTCTATTGTTATAAAGTGATGCCGTTAGGTTTGAAGAACGCTGGTGCCACGTATCAGCGATTGGTCAACAGCATGTTCGCGGATCACTTGGGGAAGACAATGGAGGTCTACATCGACGACATGCTCGTCAAATCCCTCCACGCAGAAGATCATGTAATGCACCTCGACCAGACCTTTTCCTTGCTCAGGCGTTATAATATGAAGCTAAACTCGGAGAAGTGTTCCTTCGGAGTAGCGTCTGGGAGATTCTTGGGGTATTTAGTCTCTCAACGGGGCATTGAGGCACATCCAACTCAAATCGCCGCCATTCAAGACATCCCCTCGCCAACCATTGTGAAGGACGTCCAGCGGCTGACAGGGCGAATAGTAGCCTTGAACAGATTCATCTCGCGATCGTCAAAAAAATGCCACCTTTTCTTTGACGCTCTAAGGAAGAACAAAACCTTTGAATGGAGTGAAGGTCATGAGACGGCCTTGCAGGAGCTGAAGCAATACCTCTCCAGCCCCCCGCTGTTGAGCAAGCCATCCTCGAGCGAGACGTTGTTCTTGTATCTGTCAGCTTCCGGTCGAGCTGTCAGTGCCGTGCTAGTAAGGGAAGACCAGGAAAGACAGCGACCAGTGTATTACACCAGCAAAACCTTGCTAGACGCCGAGACGCGGTATTCGCAACTTGAGAAGCTAGCGCTCGCCCTGGTGTCCGCATCCCGGAAGCTGGTCCGTACTTCCAATGCCATCCCATCACGGTCGTCTCATCCTATCCTTTGCAGAATGTCCTCCACAAGCCTGACCTCACCGGAAGGCTGGTCAAATGGTCAGTGGAGCTTAGCGAATTTGATGTCACCTATCACCCCCGAACAGCCATCAAGTCACAAGCCCTGGCAGACTTCATTGCAGACTTCACACCGGATCTGCGACCCCTGGCGGACAAAGAGGCGGCCGCCACACAGGGCTGGACAGACAAAGGCGAATGGACGTTGCACGTTGACGGTGCCTTTAATGTCAAAGGAACGGGTCTTTGAATCGTGCTGACTTCCCCGACCGGACAGACCATACGACAGTCGATCCATTGTGAGTTCAAAGCCACTAATAACGAGGCGGAGTACGAGGCCTTCATCGCAGGATTGCAACTCGCCCGCGAGGTTGGTGTCGCCAAGTTGGAGATTCGGAGTGATTCCCAGTTGGTTGCGAGACAGATCGATGGCACATATCAGACTAGGGACCCGAGGATGCAAGCCTACCACTGTCTGACTAGCGATCTATTAACCGGTTTTGAAGAATTCCGGGTCACTCAAATCAATCGCGAGGACAACAAAGAAGTAGACGCACTAGCGGGTCTCGGGTCGTCAGTCGGCACCAGCAAAGGGGAATCAGTCCCCATCATACACTTGCATTTCTCGGCTATCCAACAGAAACTAGACGCTTCCTACTCAAATAGTTTAACGTGGAACTGGCGGACCCCCATACTAAAGTACTTGCAGGAGGGGTCGATCCTCGATGATAGAAATGAAGCTCGACGGATCAAAGTGCGTACGGCCAGGTTCTGCGTCGTGGATAACCTCCTATACAAACGATCATACGCGGGACCACTCCTTAGGTGCGTTGGTCCCTAAGAAGCTAAATTCGTCCTCAGAGAGATTCATGAAGGAGAATGTGGTGATCACGCGGGAAGGCAAAGCGTTGCACGAAAAGTTCTCAGGTTCGGGTACTTCTGGCCAACGTTGCAGAAGGACGCCCAGGACACTGCTAAACGCTGTGACAGATGTCAACGCTTCAGCAACGTCACCCATCAGCCCCCGGAGCTGCTCCATGCAACGGCACCAGCTTGGCCTTTCATGAAATGGGGGATGGACATCATGGGAAAGCTTCCTATGGCCCCAGGAAAGGTGGTATTTATGCTAGTCGTGACCAATTATTTCACCAAGTGGGTTGAAGCTGAAACCTTCGCTCAAATACAAGAGCTTGAGGTCATCGAATTCGTATGGAAGAACATTATCTGCAGATTCGACCTCCCAAAAGAGATCGTGTGCGACAACGGATCTCAGTTCATTGATAGGCGTTTCCACGACTTCTGTCACAATTGGGGGATTACTTTACACTTTTCGACGCCAAGGAACCCGCAGTCCAATGGACAAGCGGAATCCAGCAACAAAACTCTGGTTGCCTCACTCAAGAAGCGACTAAACAAAGCCAAAGGAAGATGGGCCGAGGAACTGCCCTCTGTCCTATGGGCCTACCGCACGACGACCCACATGGCGACAGGTGAAACCCCATTCTCTCTTGTCTACGGATTCGAAGCCGTGATCCCAGTCGAAGTGGGTCTCCCATCACTCTGATACGCTTGGACAGACAAGGAGTCCAACGATCAAGCTCTTTGCGATCAGCTGGACTTCCTCGACGAGAGACGGGAGCAGGCAGTTGTTACAATGGCTCACCACCAACAGAAAGTTACACGTTACTACAACAAGAATGTGCGTACTCGACAGTTTAAGGTGGGCGATTGGGTGCTCAGAAAGATTTTCCAGAACACTCAAAACCCGCGCGACGGCAACCTAAGGCCAACGTACGAGGGTCCGTACCAAATAACCGGGGTTGTCGGTCAAGGGGCTTACCAGTTGCGCTACAGACAGGGGCAACCAGTCCCTAGAAGCTGGAACACTATCCACTTGAAAAGGTATTACTTCTGACGCACTCTGCATAGTTGATTATCACTTTTCGAACACTTGCGTCTAACCGTTTCATTAAGTTATCTTGGAGTGATGACATACGTCCAATGATGCGGCCCCATGAACGATTGACGCCCTGTGCTATAATGTCGGGGCCGCCACGGACCAGTCTGACCATGCTGCTTCAACTATACTTTACTTGTCCTTTCGAGCTAACCCTGCAGGGCAAGAACATTAAGCACCTCATATGGTCGACACTGGCCTTTCCACAGACCCACTCCAACAACGACAGCCTCCTGACTCAAAACATCTGCTCAGGATAAGTCAAGGCTAAACGCAACCCCTGCCACCGCGGGATTCGCCCCTTGACAGTTCCTCCAATGGCCCGGCCAGCTTACTAACATTTGTCTTCCACTTACCGACTACAAAGTCAGGTTCGTGTTACATGGCTCATCTACGGCTCGGACGCCCTGCTTTACCGGCTAGCAACAAGTCATCATGACCAGACTAGACACTGACTTTGATGCATCCGCAAGAACGAAGGCAAATCCTCAAGCGCATAGGCCAAATCACTCGAGCTCTTTAGCTAGTTCGTGTAACAAAGGCTTACACGTCGTCTATGTACCCAGGGATCATACTCGAAAGTCAATCCCTTACTTGGCAATTGGCTATGACGCCACGTTTGTAACAATTAGGTCCTTGACCTCATTCAATGAATCATGTGTTATTTTACAAATCCTCCCGAAGCCTTTTACGGCTACATGAGTCAAAGATCATAACGTATTCGTCAGCTCTTGCCTCGGCGACAAAACCGACACTACTTGGCCTTTGCGACCGCCCTAGGCCAACATTCGGCTAAAGGAAAATTTACGCTAGTGGCAGACACGCGAAGCCTAAACGCGACTAGTCCATCTCTAAGACAGTCGAACTAGGCAACCGCGACCTGAGGAAGAAAACAAAACCAAGCGAAGACACAACGTTTGCGAAAGAAACAGGCACGATGGCCTGGCATATACCGTGACAAAAATTTTTTTATGAGGCCACCATTGGCCCCAAAATATCCACGCCCGTTACGGGCACCAAAATTTAGAATGGCCACATTCGGTAAAGAAAATACCCCACGCAGGGGGAAATGAGATCCTAAGTGTTGGGCCCTCCGGCCTCTGGTCCATTCGCGTTGCCCCCAGATGCTCCTCCACCTCTCATCGCTCCTCCTTGAGCTGACGACTCCGCCCCAATACCTGCGTCTGCTGCCCCTGCACCTCCGCCGCCGCTGCCTCGGGAGCCTCGTCGGTGCCTTCGAAGGGATCAGGCTCAAAAGTGCGCCCACAGGTGGCCTCGTACATGTCGATGGTCTCCTGAAGATTCCACCGGCTCGACATCCCTACCGTGTGTTCCCAAAGAGCCTGAGTCCTCGCACGCATGTATGCTTCCGTCTCCACAACGCGGACGTCTTCCCTCAAAGCTGCGACCTCCATCTTCAGGATGTCGCGGTCAAGCTTGACGCCTGTCAGCATCCTTTGGAATTCGGCGGCTTCATCCTTGGCACGTTGGGTCCTTTCATCGGCAAGGGCCACGACCTCCCTCTGCTCGTGCATCAGGTCCCTCAGACGCCTCAGCTTCTTCTCCTTGACGACCAAGCTCTGCTGATGGAGGTCCCTCTCACTTTCGGCCTTAGCTAAACGATCGCCCATCGCGATGAACTCTTGGCCAAGGACAGCGACACTCAGCAAGCCCTGACACGGAGCCAACGAATATAAATAGAGTACATCAACAAGTTAACACGCATGGAGAAGGATCAAGAGCATCATAGACTTAAACTACCTGCGACAGCCTGGCAAAAGTGTCCTCCAGGGCCTGCTTGAGACCCCTGGCCAGCATTATCTACCGGTCAGCCTTGAATGGCCGCAGGCGTACCACGGGAATGGTACCGGACTCATCAGTGAGGGTTGGCAACCTGGAAGAGCCTGCAACGTCCGAAGGCACCATTGCACCCTCGTCTTCGACCCTTCTCCTCTTCGGAGGCCCGGCTGCCTCTTCCCTTCGAGAGTCATGGACGGCCTTGCCCTCGCGGGTGACCATCTCAGCAGGGGAAGCACGGGGAAGAGAGATGCGGGCCGGCGACACGGGGGTAGAAGTTGACAGGTCTATGACATCTACGGAGGAGGGGACGACGGCACGCGAAGGAGAGGCTATAGCTTTGGACTTCGTCTCCGCGGAGTGAAGACGGGCCTTGATTTCCCTCAAATTCAGGGTCGGCGTCAGCCTTCCTTTCAAAGGTGTAACCTTGGTCTTCATGGCCACACGCACTGTCAAAGAAAAACCACACGTGGTTACTGAACGACAATACCGTTCGTTCGCAAAGACGGTGGTCACGCGCAATGAAAGCTTACCGTGAGGAGAGTCGGCAAGCTTTAGGAGGAAGCGGAAGTCCTTGTTTCCTTTGGCGGCCCCCAGGACAGCACGGATGCTCGCCTCGTTGGCCCCCTCGAGTCTGTCCTTACTGGGGAGGCTGCAACAACAACAAAGTATTTTCGTTAGCAAAGTCCACAAGAGAAAATCTAGAAGGGCAAACACCCAAACTTACCCTCGAGGTTCCATGAGGACCGTACGGGGGCACCAGCAGCGACCATCTGGCGGGACTCTACGAAGACCCATCGCTCCGACCAACCTTTGTCGTTGATCTGTTTGCCCAGGATCAAGGGGGATGTACAAGGACGAGGGGTCAACGTGAAGAAGCCATCCTTCTTCTGCGCCAGATAATAAACAGAGAGGAGGTCGGCGATGGAGAACACGAGGCCACCCCTCGGGCCGGCAAACGCCTCCAAAGACATCACAATGCGCCAGACGTTGGGCATGAGTTGGGCGGGGGCAATGTCGGCGAATCTGCACAGATCGGCGATGAGAGAAGGCAGGGGCACACACACCCCGTACCAGAAAACTTCCACAAACAGGCTCGTCCACCCCTGGACTGGCGTGCTCGCCGTCTCCTCGACACGGGGGACCCTCGCCTCGATTGAGCAGAGGGAGGGGTAGTTGCTGAGAAGGCATTGGAACTCGGCCTCTGAGAGGAAAGATTGAGAGGGGGCAGGGCGGACGGCAGCACCGCTCGCTCGCGTGCGACGAGCCAAAGTTTGAACCTCCTCCTCTCCCTCCGACTCACGATCGAGTGACGGCATCGGAGAACTATCCCCCGCGGAGCTTGCTTGGAGGGGAACAGAGCCGATGGAAGCGTCGGAGTCCACAGGTGTTCCAGACATGATGGGATGTTGTAGGAAGAAGACGATGACGACAAGAAAAGCAAGAACAAGGAACGAGATTGCGGCAAGAAAGAAGAATGACAAGGATCGAAAGGTAACTTATGGAAGACGAAAGGACGAGTATTGCGGGAAACATCCTTACTTCTGGAGAAGCCACGCCTCATCATTACGCCCTAGGAAGCCGTACCGGTTCGAACTCAGCCGTTAGATTTACAACATGATAGACGGCCCAGATCACGCCACGACTCTGAGAGAGGCAAACCGTCGCCTATGTCTGTCCAACGCCAAACGACAGCGCATTTCGTACTCTTCCCGTCCACGTGCCGAAGACGAGAAGAGTGGGGGATTATTGTATTCCCAAAAAATGGCAGTGGGCCTGACCGGCCCAATCAGCGCCAAACGGCCCAGTTGGCTGCATTGATCCAGGATAAGGCCCAGTAGCTGTCCCTGCGATCAAGACTTGCCAGGAGCCCTGCGCCTGCGACCAGCGTCAGCGACCGCTTACCCAGTGACACCAACGTTCGTCGGCGGTCCATGCCCCCATGGATGTAGGACCAGACCGTTGTGATCCACGGATTTAGCTCCCTCGCTGCCTAGATTCTCGGAGCCACGTTGTAACTACCCAACGGCTAGACGACTACGAAACAAATTATTTATTCTGATTAAACTGTAACAAAGGGAGAGTTCCCTTTTCTGAGAAAGAACCCCCTTTTTCTTTCTGAATTCGAATCACTGTAATTCACTCTGAGATTCAATACTCAACTGTAGGCTAAG
>QFDD01011647.1:0-12154 GCA_006871305.1 Vachellia collinsii
ATTGGGAGAAGAAGGATAATTGAAGTACCTTGTGAAATCAAAAACACAAAAGGAACACGTAATCGTGCTTAATATGAAAAGCTCCGACTCGAACACTCGCCGATTTGCACAATTAGGGTTCGAGAAGTTGGGGATCAGTAGTAATACAAAGACTAGAGACGAATATTCTACGTTTGTTCGAAATGAAAAATTGTGGACGAGAGTGAATCATTGTCTGATATCATTCGTTAATGTCATAAAAGGGAAATGACAATGGTGGGCAAAAAAAAAACAAACAAAAGAAATGACAATGGCCGCCGCTGGTAGCAACAGTAGAAAGCCTGGCCCATTAGCCCATTAGGTTCCCTTATTTATGGGCCATGTTCCGGGCCATCAACCAATGATTGTTTCTCTATTTGTTCTGCCTATCATTTTCATTTTACAAGAATTCACTATCTGGATGATAGTATTTGGAAGCTCCCGTGGAGATGATCAATCCTAGAGAAGAGCAAATGCTTTTATTTGGTTGTTTTCGCATGATCAAGCTCATACGACGCAACTCAGAGCGAGGAGGGGTAATAGGGATTCATCAACCAATCCTTTTCAATGTGTTGAGGAAGAAGATTCGATGCACCTTCTAAGAGATTATATGAATGCCAAAGAAAAGTGGTTATCTACAGTCCATCTTTCAAAATGGACAATTTTCTCATCTTTAAAAGAAGTAAAGTGGATCAAATGGAACATGATATGAAGAGTGTAGACTTCATCAGAAAAATCCAATGATCTACACTATTGGATACAATTGTTAGGATACATGTGACAAAGATGTAAAAAGTTAATTTGGAGGGGATGGAAGTCTAAATCTATCCTCCCCTTCCTTCCTTTACTCCCATCTGGACTCCCCTCCAAGTTGGGGGAGGGCTTCTTACAGGGGACCAAAATTTTGAATAACATTACCCTTATAACTTTTATATTATTTCATCAATGTCCTTAAGAAAAAAATATTATTATAACTAAAAATATATTATAAGAATTAATTAAAATTGTGGTAAATAAAAAATATATTATAATAAATACAAATATATTGAAATAAAAAATTATATTATTGTAATTAAAAAATTGAAAAAATTATTGTAAATGCAAACTATCATTATAAAAAATATATTATTATAAAAGTAATTTAAAATAAAAATTTGTTATTATAAATAACTAATTAGGAAGATTTCAATAAAAGACAGTTGAATTACTTAAATTCTAATTTCGGTCATTAAACTTAACAATAATTAATGATATTGTTTGACACAATTGAGAATTTGTAAATTTGGTCAAATTACCTCCATACCCCTTAATTATTAAAAAATAAAAACTAATATTTTTTAGTTTTCGAAAAATGGCATTCTCATCACAGTAGAAATCCAAATGAAGCTTTTTTAGTATTCATGGCCTATTTCTTTACTGCTACCAAAATTCTTCTCTTCTTCATCTTCCCCGTTCCTATTCACTATGAATAAAAAATTTCATAATATAGTATTATATTTATTATAAATAAAAATATTATTATATTAATTAAAATCAATGTTATATTAATTTATATACAATAAGAATAAAAATATAAAATAATATGTTGTGGGTAAATAGTAAATTATTATCACATCTTCCTTTTCCCCTCTTCCTTAACCAAATAGGAGAAAATTAAACATTTCCTCACTGTAGCCAAATCAAATAAGGCTCTTCCCTTCCTCGCCCTACCCTCTCCTCCATCCCCTTTCCTTCCCTCCCTTTAAACCAAACATACCCTAAATGCACACTCTAACATATTTAGAGCATGTTTGGATTAAGATCTTATATCTAAATTTGTTTTATATGATGGTAGGCATGTAAGGGCTTAAGAGAACTAATGAATTAGGATGGGCTTCTTCAAGCTGGAAACATATACCTTATTTCTCAATTCAGGCCAAAATAGTTGCAGCGGTGTCATTTGAGACAAAAATAATTCTTGAGTTTGTGGCTATATTTGAAAAATCACTTGGCTCCATCAATCATTGTAGAAACAAACAAAATTATCCATGATCTGCATCTTTGTTGGAATTGAGGATACAGGAAAATTGAAGCTTTGTCCAAGTGGATTGAAGGTGTCAACTTGCTATTAAAAGGTTATAATAGTAATTATCATTTCAAAAATGTTAATAAAGCTAGATTCTTAAACCATATAAACTGATATATAATGATTTAGCATGTACTATGTGAGAGTAACACTACAACATATCACTTAGCTAAGTGTATTAATAATCTTGTAGGTAACTTTTGTATCATTGATCATGCCACCTCTTATTTCAGGGCAGTTGATGATGACGATGATGATGGGTGTTAAGATTCTCTAGTCTCTGTTGTTGTATTATTCCAATGGGATAATATGATTTAAATTTTATTTAAAAAATAATTTATTTTCAAAATACTACTTATCATTGCTCACACTTTTATTGTCATTTCACCTAAAACAAGCGACATAAATTAACCTCAAAAAAGCTCCTTGACATTTTAGAGGAACTATGTCATCTCAGATATTATTTTGAGACTTCCACATTTGAGTGATAAACATTTTATGTTTTATTTTCGACGTACGGCAGATTCAGTGTCAAATACTTACCATAATTAAATAAGCAGGGGGGAGAAAACAGGAAGAGGGAGAGGCCACGAGGTCATTGAAGAAATGGAAATTAAAACGTAAGAAAAAGATTTTCTATCAAGTGGTTTGGTGTTCCCCTTCTGGCCATCTCCATTCTCCAAAAAGGAAACGTAATTCGGAATCGTTTACCGGCTTCCACGTTCAAAACCCTCCAATCTATTGAAGTTTCAACAAGAGCTTCGAAACCTGTTTGGTGTGGAAGCCAACAGAAAGGGACTGTTGGCAGATCCATCTCTATCCCTCTCTCTGCCTCCCTCACTTCAAAATCATCACCTTTCTTCAACATTTTCCAACAAACCACCGAGCTATTGGGCAGATAAGTCTGAAGTTATAGCCTTTTCTCTTCTCTTCCTTCTTCTGGCTGTGTTATCTGCCCATTTCCATGTCTGGGGTGTGTTTTTATTTGGGTCTTCTTGTTCTGAGCCTACTCTCTGTTAGCTCCGGCGTGATTTCAGATTCTTCGCTGGGTTCACGTCGTTCGATCCTTAGAGCTGTAAAAAACAATGATGATAACGGAGATCTTCGAGATTATGCCGTTGACTTGAATGTAACTAATTTTGATGCCGTTCTGAAGGATACTCCTGCTACTTTTGCTGTTGTCGAATTCTTTGCCCATTGGTTAGTGAGCAATCTTATGTAGCCTGCATATATATCCTTATATTGTTAACTTTATTGAAATCTCTACTTGGTCTTAACCTTTTTTATTTTTTATTTCTTGTTTCTTAAAGGACTGTACATGAATCAAGGGCTGTATGACCCTTTGACCAGAAAAGTAGATCTGCCTATCAAATAGTGAGAGAAATGAATTCATTATTACAATTATTTGGAATATGAAACCGTTTAGAGTTTAGGGTATGGTAGATTGAGTTGTTTGTTAGTTTGCTTTAACGATGAGAAGTTGCCGTTAATGTTAAAAGTTTATTGAAGATGCAGGAAAATTGAGACTATGGGCAGTATAGGTGAAAATGGGTGAAAATCTATTAGAGGGCCAAGCCTTAACTTGATACTGACTATCTTCGTTCCATCCTCTTCATATTATCCACCCATACATTTTTGTTAATCAAGGCCAGATTTGTTGTATATTTTGCAGTTTTTGCTTGTGATAGCATAATTGCCAAGTACAAACTCTGTGACTAAGCATGGTTATCCAAGACATCCAACAAACACTCAATTAAATGTATTTTATTATACTTTAACATGCGTTTGAACTATTGTTGGAATACGTCATCTGCACTCTAGATGTGTTATAGTTATACGTTTACAAGTGAAATTATTTTCAACTCTTATGTACGGCCTTTTAAAAATGCTTTTATCTTTTCCCTGTTGTATGGCTTTGACTTATTGAACGCACAAGAAAACTTTAACCTCATTTATTCTTTATCATCCATTTCTCATTTGATTCGGCCCTAGTTTCCTTTACCTCTTTCTCTTATATTTTTCTCTCCAGTTTGCTTTCTTGTTGAGTGATTGTTTTGTGTTACTTGCACTTTGATATACCAATTAACTTAAAAAATATTTTAATTTTCAGTTTTGAATGAGATCTCTCTGTGGATTATAAGTAGTAGTTCTTCCAAGGCACTTGGTATTTTTTTTTTTGACCTGAAGGCATTTGGTATGAATTAATCCTCATTGTTGTTAATTCAAATGTGTATCATGTATAACTATTTAGTTATCAAACTGGATTGTATGATCAGCTTTTTACTATTCATGGATGTGAGATACTCGATCTAGTCAAACCTACCCAGTAGTCTCCCACTGTATCAATTTATTCTTTTGGTTTTTCTTGATATAAAATCACTTCTCAGTGTATGTTTTGGTAAACATATTATTGGATTTTGGTTCCAAGCATATCTCAATGTAGTTGAGAAAGAATTCAGATGGTAGTGTAGGATTTTTCTTTAATTTAAACATAGAAGCGCTTCTGCTATTAAGTCCAACTTTTTTTGCATTCCTTCATAAGGAATTTTGCTGCAAGTTATTTTCTGCACGTAGTTAGATTAATAATCATGAAAAAAAATGCTTTACAAACAAAAATCATGAAAAATGTGTATAATAGATTCTAATTTTCCTTATGTCCCTACTTTTCCATCAGGTGCCCTGCTTGCAGGAATTATAAGGTATGACTTACCAAAGTACGGTTTAAAATTATGGGGGTTATTGAATTAGGAAATTCGGAATCATCAATATTCTCATTTTCAATTTCTCTTTCAGCCTCAATATGAAAAGGTTGCAAGGCTTTTTAATGGACCTGATGCAGCTCATCCGGGAATCATATTAATGACAAGGGTGGATTGTGCTTTGAAGGTAAGTTCATCTTCTATTACTTTGGTCCAAGTGTGCTTTAATGTTTATATGGAATTTACAATTTACTTTCTTGCTTTCATTTTGGAGTTTTACTGATTAGCCACAGGGGATTATCGTGTACAGTTCTTTGTATCTCGGGATATCTCACTTCAAGTTGGATTTATATTTATGTCTTATGTTTGGGTTCCTTGTTTTAAAATGATTTGGGTTGTTTAAGTCGTCCATAGTCATATTTTTATGGTGGAATTTCTGTTTTGATGTTGAATTTGATTTAGAATAATCTGAGGGTTTAGAAGATTTTTCTCTGATTTGTTGTTCCCATTCTAGGCGACTTTTTTTATAAGGAAATTCAATGTCAGAAGCAAAATGAAGTTGATTATCATGGTAGAATTGGATGTAACTGGGGCCCATGCTATGTTGTGACTTGCAGGTCATTTTGTCCATATAAAATCTCGACTCTATGTATATGCAACTTAACATATTCACCCCGCGTCTATTTTATAGTTAACAAGTTGTGTGAAAATTTTAAGGATGTAAGCGTTTTTCCTACATGTTCACTTAGGAAAGACATTGATGATTATATATGTGTGTGTATTCCTTAATAACCTTTCCAAAAGATACATATTTTTGTTTCCACCTGGACAAATTAGCTGAAAACACCCAAGATTTCAACTGAGAAAATCATTTCAACCAATTAGAACTCAACATCCACAGAGGTCTGCCTCTACATAGAATTATTCTTTACTGTATTCTTTTGGGCCTACCCTGTGAAACAACCTAGCCACTCTTTGGAGTGCATTATTGTCTCTTAATTATATAGTTTCTTGTTGCGGAATTTGAGACATTATTTTCTTGTCTTCTCTCACTTTGATAGAGATTTCAATAAAACCATTTTTTGCATTCTTTTCTAGCTTAATATTTTTGACATAGTCTTGGGTTGGAACCCCTATACTGTTCCCTATCTTAATTAAAATTCTCAATGCAAAGAAGAGGTACCTGTGCTTTTTCTGCACTTAAACATGGAGTGCTTTCATGTAAAGAGGTGTGTAGAGGTAATAATAGAACTACCAATGTTAATTCACCTAAAATAAAAATCTACTTCCAGTCAGTGCTTAGGGAGCCATTTTCACAGTTTACTAAAGATGGGTAGACCTACCTGTTGAGCCCATATAGAAAGGGCTTGCTTCTCATGCTCCAGTGTTCATAGGGATAGGTCCTAGTGGATCATGAGTTATGGGCCATGTCCTTAGATCATGGGTGAGCTTGACCCCTTTCCTCAAATTTATTTATCAAAAAATAAAAATCAAACTCTATTTATGGGCCTTCACTTAGCTGTTTTTTTTTTTAATGAATTGATCCATTATATTGCTATTGAAAATAAAAGTAGTTTAAAATCAAAATAACAAAGTGTTTCGCTGTCTCTTTATTATGTGTTTCTGTATTTTAAATTTCTTACTTTTGCTTGATTAATTCTTATTTGTAGCAACTTCTATAATGCATGTTTGAGTATCAATATGTGGCTACTACTCCACTAATAGTCATTATGTTTAAATAGTTAGTTTCATTCAAAACTTCTATTCATTAGTGAAACATGCCTTGGTGATTGGTCCCTCGTCTTGTTTGGCAGCACAGATAAATACAAATCTCTGTGATAAGTTTTCTGTTAGCCATTACCCTATGCTCTTTTGGGGCCATCCTTCTAAATTCGTTGGTGGCAGTTGGGAACCTAATCAGGAGAAAAGTGATATACATACAATTGATGATGGACGCACAGCTGATAGGTTGCTAAGTTGGATCAACAAGCAAATGGGCAGGTATGAAAAATGCATTCATTTACTGGTAATGCTGTTACAATATTGCATGTGAATCATCAACATGCTTCACTGTAAAACTTGTTAAAGTATTTTTGAACTATACATTTTCCTGTGCACTTATGGAGTATGAGAAATGAGCTAAATTAAGTTATTTATGACGAGAGATGGAAGAGTAAAAGTTCTGAAATTGAACTTGCTAATCTTATAAAGTCTTATTAAGAGGTGCAATCATAATTTCATGAGAACGGTGCTGGATGCATTCTTCACTTGTTTTTTTCCCCGGGAAAACCCATGTCTCTTTTTGACATCAGTAATTAACCATTATTTGGTGAAACTTCTAGAGTTATAGTGGACAAAGCAATGGTGTAGAAATATGAGGAAGCATTTAATAATTCATAGCATGTCACATTTTCTGATGGAGTTTAAAACTTGTAGTACTATATTTTGCTGATGTGAAGTTATGTTGAACTTATTTACTTGTCTCTGTATCTTCTAATGTTTAAAATGTTACAGTTCATTTAAGCTTGATGATCAGAAGTTTGAAAATGAGCAGCATCTTTCCTCCAATGTGTCGGACCCTGGACAGGTGCTTTTATCAACTTGGCCATAAATTCTTTGTTTTAATTTCAAGTCAAATATTCTGCTCATAGTCTTATCTCCTGACACATGATTTGCATGACTTCGAAAGATTGCAAGGGCTATTTATGATGTTGAAGAGGCAACTTCTACAGCCTTTGACTTCATCTTAGAGCATAAGGTACCCCGTCGTGCTTTCTCTCTCTGCTATCTCACTTTTGGTTATGCTCAGTCTTGGGGATGATGGAACACATACACTTTCTCATATGCAGATGATAAAGCAAGAGACTCGTACTTCACTTTTAAAGTTTCTTCAGCTTCTGGTAGCTCATCATCCTTCAAAAAGGTAAGATGAACCTTTAACTTCACCTTTCTTTTATGTCTGTCCAGATTTTTATTTCACAATTCCTTCCATTGTGGATCCTTTGTTTCAGATGCCGGAGGGGTACTGCAGAAATACTTGTGAGTTTTGATGAACTGTACCCTTCAGATTTGTGGCCAACTGGTAAGCAGGAAGATGATACAGTTTCATTGACAAGCTCTCAAATTTGTGGAAAAGGGGTGCCTCGTGGGTATTGGGTAGAGTCTCTATACTTGGATTTACTATTTTGAACATTGCTATTATGTTCTAGCTGGAATTTGTATTCTATTTTGCATGGACATTGCATGTATAATGTTTCCAAGAGAGATTTCAATACTTTATTAGCACCGGGTTTAATGACTTTGGTTTTATCTTTGAAAAAATTATATTAATATTACCACCAAATGTCACTGGATGAAATTCTGTTTATAATATGGCTTTCATGGTTTGTCCTCAATAGTTATACCTAAGAAGATTTAGTATGATAGGAATTGCTTGTATTATTGAAATACTATATCTGCTGTTAGATATGTTTCAGCCTGCTGCTCCTTAACCTAAACGTGTGATGAGAGACAGAGAGCAACTCATTTGTATTCACATTTCTGTTGCTTTATGAGGTCGGATAGGGTCCTTCCTGGGGCCATGAGTCAAGCAGGTTGAACATTTCTATATTTTCCCTATTTAGCTTTATGAGTAGTATGAAATAGAAATGGAGTCAATTAATTTTAAGAAAGAATCTGTAAATACTCGTCAATGTTCTAAAGTGAATACCAATGTCCATGCGTATCATTCTGAGAGTAAAGATGCAATAAAGAAAAAGGCAAGAAAGCTGGAATGGGACATATGTATGGCAAAACTAGAGGATTCTACCTTCCATTTGAAATTTGAATGCTAAGAATTAGGGACTTTTTCATATGGAAAAGTGTAGAATTGTCATGCAGGTGGTCCATAGTGTTGGGATAGATGATGGTCTGTTAAACTATGAAACCATTGGTGTGAGAATATTGTATGAGTTGCCTTCATTTATCGGTCAATCTTGTTAGTATTGTCTTTTTACATAAAGTTTGAAATTCTTTCCTGAAATGAGATTTTTTGTTTTTGGTGGTAAAAGAAAAGAATATTTCTGATTATCATATTTAATCCATTTTTCTTTTGTAGATGTTCTGCCGCGGCAGCAAGAGTGAAACCAGGGGCTTTAGGTAACGCTTTGCCTTAAATGCTCATAACTGTCGTTTCTAGTTTCATATGACTCGATGCATAAGATTCACAAAATTCTGTTACTTTGGGTTTCTTGGCATGTGAAAGACTGTATTCATCATCTCATGTTTGCTTTTCGTGAAAAAATACCGATTGAAGTGGAGGGTTTCTTCAAACAACAAGGAGCTGGATCAACTATTCAATCAAATGATATTGAGCAAGTTTCCCAAGCGGGCTATTTCTTTGCATAATTGTGCTCAATTTCCTTGTCAATTTGTGTATTTCTTTGATCTGCCTTCAAGGATGATTTATTGGTTTTGCTATTGGGTGGGAAATTGCATGTTAAGGCATAGTTGCCATATGTATAATATTGTGTTGGTTGTAAATGACTCCAGCCAAGGACAAGAATGTGATTGTGCCATAGATACTTTAGATGTGCTTGTACCGTCATATAGTGTGTCTGCTGTATCTACTACGTGCTAATATATGCATATTACAAGGATGGGAACCCCTCAATAACCTTAGATTTTGCATACTTATTTTAGTATCATATTCACAGTATTAACCTGTGCTCTTATTCTCTTTCACTCCTTCTTCAGCTGTGGTTTATGGGTTCTTCTACATTCGCTTTCCGTAAGAATTGATGATGGGGAGAGTGAGTTTGCATTTAACACTACATGTGAATTTGTCCACAACTTCTTCATCTGTGAGGAATGTCGACAACATTTTTACAAGATGTGTTTAAGGTAAAGAAGTGAGAATCGTCCTTGTTTGTATTATCGAGGTTCCATTTTTTCCCCTCCCCCATCTAATTGTGAATGACCTTAATTTTCAGTGTCAAAAGTCCTTTCAACAAAGCCAGAGAATTCGCACTCTGGTTGTGGAGTGCTCATAACAAGGTCAACGAGAGGCTCATGAAAGAAGAAGCTGCTCTAGGTACTGGCGACCCCAAATTCCCCAAGTTGATATGGCCTCCAAAGCATCTTTGTTCGTCCTGTTACTCACTCCATGACACACAGAACAACCGAATCACGTGGAACAAGGATGAGGTTTACAAATTCTTGACTAGTTATTACGGGAACACTCTAGCTTCTCTATACAAGGGCAAGAACATTGGTGGAAATGAAGGGATTGAGGTAGCTGTTGAAGAATTAATAGCAGCAACAAATGCAGTTGTTGTGCCTATAGGGGCTGCATTGGCAATTGCTATTGCTAGCTGCGGTTTTGGAGCACTTGCTTGCTACTGGCGTTCACTACAGAAAAGCCGAAAGTATTTCCTCTATCTTTACTCTTCAAAAAACATTTAATAATTATGAGAATAATGAAACTCTTAACTAACAACTGGGGGCCTGAAAAATTCGAAAGTGGGAAGGGTTTATATAGTTGTAGGACCTGGACCAGCCAGATCTATTCATTGAGTGAACTAGCCATCTAACCAATTCGATTCCAACAAATAGACAGCATTTTCAATTTGATCTGTAGATTTATATAATTTATCTAAAGATTGGGTTGTTGATAGAGTATAATAGTATCATATGATTTATGTAGCCGATCTCACTTACTGGAGTAAGGCTTGTTATTTATTTTATATTTTTTTGGTTATATATAGTGCTTGTGCTATTGTCTCCTGTTCAAGTATATTATTTTTGTTTTGAAGTGATATGTATCAATTTTAACAAGATTTATTTAATTAATCAGCAAATGATTGAATTTATTAGCTTACAAATTAGTGAAGAGAGTTGAGTTATTTATTTCTTTTGTTTTCTAATGCTTCAGACCACGGAGAAGTTGGAAGTAGAGCTGACAGGCAGAGTATGAATACCAGCTTTCTGTAGAAATGCAGTTTCTTGAGTTCAAGAGCTGAATTTAGTCAAGGCCCTTCATGATACTTTGATAGCCTCTTTGAATTGTACAGAATACAGTTCTGGCTCTATATATAGAGCAATTTGAATTGCTGTACAAAATTAATAATATTCACCAAATATGCAGTTCCTACAAATTACACACCAGTGTAATATTTTTGCTGTGTAAATCTATAGTTACCTTTTTTTTTTTTTTTTGGGGATGAAAAGCCCTGTACAACACAACATTTTTTACTTCATATGGTTCATCGTATACCAGACATTTGTAACATGATTTTCACTTAGGCTTTAGCTGCTGACACTTTGGTTGATTTTTTCTCTTGGGTATCATTACAAACCAACTCAATATTTTTCTTCATAATTCCTTCTGTAGACAATAACAACCAGGTGACTTGTTCATAATTGAGACGAAAGTAAAAGTGGTATGTGGGCCGAGTCAAGGTAAAAATTTTGGCTACTGGGTCAGAACTGCATGAAAATCTCCAGACTCAAGCTTCTAATAATGTAAAGTCTACTGTGTGCTTAATGTGAAAATAGGAATTAATCTTACCTTAGCAATATGGTTGAAGGTTTTACAGTGACAACAGATGAAGCATCACCATCAATGATCCTCTATAATACTTCTGAACAATCGGCATCCCTCTTCAGAGCCTTAAAAGTTCTCTCTCACTTCTTTTTTTGTTTTTTATATAGATTTAATAATTTTAAAAGGCAGGCTAGCCCCGAATTTACTGGCCCACAGCCCACCATATGTGCGGGTTGAAAAAGACTGCTTCCAAAAAGGCCACTCTTTTACCAACCCCACCAGCAACTTTTTTGTGGGCCCATGAGCCCAACCCACGTTACTGGCTCACAAAACCTACATTTACTATTAGAGGGGAGGTTGACAAGGTATAGTTACAGTGCTTGAGTTCTAGTGTTAAATGATTCATTTAATTGTATTTTGGATTTTAGCTGCAATTTTTTGATGCACCCTTTGTACTCACGATTGTCATAACCAGCAAATATCTCTAACTTTTTACTTTTTCAAATTATTGTAAAATATTTTGAGATGGTATTAAGAAGATGCACCAAGAATTGCAGCAAAAATTTAAGAATCCTATTGAACTTGTCAATAACTGAATGATAACATAAAATGCAGTTGTCTATGTGACACTCATTAATCCGTCAATATCAAATGCAAATAGCATAAAAAAAACAAGCTTTAAGAAAGCCAGCAAATTAAACTGAAATTAAAAGTCTAAAAGACACATAATTTGCACTATAATATATACAGGAATAGAAATCCATATTTGATATCTATACCAGAAGGAGGGGATGTAAAATCCTCTATACACAGTCCATGTTCTTCAGAACTCCAAATTAAAAGCAGCAA
>QFDD01011657.1:0-12766 GCA_006871305.1 Vachellia collinsii
ATAAAAACAACGTTCTTTTTCATTAAAAAAAATCAAAGAAATAAGTATTATCACCGGAGAATAATAGAACTGACTATCTGTGACCGTTTAGATGCGACAATGCTTACAGTATTACCCATGATCGTCTTCGATAACTCAAATCAACATGGACCATTCATTAATAAAGGGTCTGTTTAGATTAATGTTAAAAGCTACTTTTTCAATATGATTTACAGTTAATGATATAAATTAAATATGTGATAGTAAAAATTTTATCTGAACTTATATGGACATAATTTTTGAAAGCTCTGACAAATAGGCATGAGGTCTCCAAATATGAAAAAGCTGCAAACCTTATATAATTGTAGGTGGCATTCTTATCCACCTTTTCCCTTTCACATGACTAAAAAACCCTTAAATAAAATACGAACCACTAATTACAAGCATATCTTCTTCAAGCTTCACCTCCATAAAAACACACTCCCACTTCTCATTTTCTCACACCCAAAACAAAAACTCTAGTAATATATACAATCTTCCATACACAGAAGATGAAGCCACTTGTTTTCAAGTTTGACAAGGTTAACGAAAGCTTCAACTCTTATCTGTCCATGGTGTTCTGAACAGAACTGTACGGAACTCTAGGCTAGAGCTGGAGATCGATAATAATGAAAATATAGCGATGATGATGTAATTAATAATGTGAGTGTGACATGTATAGTTTTGTTGCACTCGGGACTTTGTACGTGGGCCACTACGTACTTTGATGAGATATTTACATTATCATCATCAGCTAAATAAATTTCATGAGATGCTTCAGCAATGTTTACATTCCAGTTTCTTTACACTTGACTCTTTCCTTTGCACGTTATATATATATATATATATGAGATAAAACTTACCTCCAGTTCCTCATATCCGGTCCAACCAATTCTTCAATCAATAAATGCCACATATACTCATTAAACAGGTTAGCTTTAATGATGTTCCTCTTCTCTATCTTTGTTCTCAAGAGGTGATCACCACTTGACTATATCTACAGCCCTATCAACGCTAAATGCCTACAGGCTACGACCTATTTGATTCTACAACAACAATCAATTTATTTCCATTCGTGATTAATCAAATAAGAGCTTTGTTGCTTCACTTCTCCCTATTAACAAATGAAAAGGGATGATTGATGTAAAGAAATATGCAAATTTTTTTGCCACATATATCAAATGAAATATACAAGTTGAAGTAAATAAATTGCACAAATCTGGCAATATTCACCTTGAAGATATTGACTTACAACCTATGAATGAGGCATATATTCAATGTGATCAACACCAAGCTAGCTACAAATAATTGCAGACCCATGGCTTTTTTTTCAATCTCATGCCGTCCAAGATCCTATAATAGGAGTTTTCTAGCAGCAGTATGACACAACAAATCAAATTAGAAAAAGGCATAAATTAATCTTAAATAAGGAGAGCAGAGAGTAGACAATACAAGTAAAATGAACCAGATAATTTGTGTTCAAAATCCTATCGCAGATTGCCACCACCCTATCTTCACATAATCTTCCTTGGTTGACAATTTTCTTCCAGATCACACTTCCATCACATTCTCTACACAGTTGTTGTCTTTTCATAGATGCCGCTGCAACTCCTTAGTCGCCCTCGTGAACAAAGATGGAGAAAAGAACTCCTTGAGTGCCTCGTGAGAATGAAGACGGAAAAGAGGAACGGGTTAAAGCTTACCTATTTAATGAATGCAGGTGGTATTTGTTGATTGGAGAACTGGTTGGACTGGATATAAGGAACTGAAGATAAGCGTTGTCCATATATATCTTCATCATCTCAATCAAAGCCATTCATCAAATCACTTTTTTTTAAATGTCTTCCCACTTAATTGCAACAAGATGTTGCCCGGCTCAGTTCGCTGGTAAAACCTATTTTGCTTCTTATTAATACATCTATTAGTGGTAAAATAGTGCTGTGTTTTTAATTTAGAAACTTGATAACAAATTAGTTAAATTAGTTATTCATAAAAAATGCGTACTGGTTTTTTGCCAAAGTACCACTCTTAATCATTTGCATTAAAAATTACTCTGTTAAGGAAAAACTTTTTTAATTTATGCTACCAATTCAGAAAGTTTCAAAAATATATATAAATTTTGGAGATGAAATAGATTAAGTTATTATATTTAAAATCGAAATAAACTCATATAACACCTTTTATATTTGTGAATGGATGAAGTATTTATTTAAAAGAAGCCTAGTGGCATCTTAGGGAAGCATTAGAAGCAGTTTTAATTTGGAATTGGTAATTAAGGAGTTTAAAAAAACCAGGAAAAAGTCCAGTTTTACTTATATTTATTTAACGCAGATTATAATATTCGCCGAGTACTAAATAACAGTGTCACCTTTTATTTTCTTATGTAAATTTCTATTCATATCATTTAATAGTGAAAGGGATTGCGTTAGCAAAACGGGCATTATATCATTTATTTTCTTATGTCTCTACTCTCAGTGTTACTGCAGTACATATATATATTTGAAAGATAAAACAAAACATGCATTATCACATTTATTTTAAATTGGGCCCACATATTGCAATTTTATTAGATCAATAATTGTACTGAGTGTCTCTATATATTTTTTCAACCCATTTTTTTTAAAAAAAAAGTAACAGCCACCAATCTATTACCCCATCGACAGAAGCCCCACTTCTATATCTATGACTCAAATCAACATGGACCGTTCATCAATAAAGTATCCAAATATGAAGAAGCTGTAAAGCTTATATATAATTGATAATTGTCACTTTATGAGGTAGGTGGCATTCTTATCTACCTTCTCCTCTTCACGTGACTAAAAAACCCTCAAACAAAATACAAACCGTTAATTACAAGCATCTCTTCGTCGAGCTTCACCTCTATAAAAACACCCTCCCACTTCTCATTTACTCACACCCAAAACAAAAGCCCTAGTATTATATACAATCTTCCATACATAGAAGATGAGGCCTACCGCTGCATCATTCCTTTCTTTCCTCCTCTTGGTCGCCGCGGCCTCGGCCGAGGTGGTGCTCGACTCCGACGGCGATATCATGAGAAACGGCGGCAAGTACTACTTGTCACCTTCTGCTTCTGTGGGTGGAGGAGGCATTATATCAGCTGCCATTAGGCATGGAGATTCAGATCTCTGCTCACTCGCTGTGGTCTCAGCTCTGTATACTAATGGCTGGGCTGTGACCATATCAACTCCTTACAGAATAGCTTTCATCACAACGTCATTTCCATTGAACTTAGCCTTTGCTTATTTAGCACCAAACGTTTGCACCAATTCGCCAGACTGGGTCATCGTTGAGTCTCACCCTCTCGGAAAGGCTGTGATGCTTGGTGGTGCACAGGAATCTGGTGCTGCTAATGTTACTGGTTCATTCTCTATTAAGACCTATGATTCAGAGAAGCATTACTATAAGCTTGTGTTCTGTGAGAAAGGAAAAGATGAGTGTGGAAACATAGGAGTCAAGACCGATAGTGCAGAGCGACGGCGTTTGGTTGTCACTGATGAGGAGCCACTGGTTTTCAAGTTTGACAAGGCTAGCTTCAACTCTGATCTGTCAATGGTGGTCTAAAGTCTGAACAGTCTGAATCTCCGGTCTAGAGCTTGAGATCGATAATAATGAAAATATGATTATGTAATAAATAATGTGAGTGTGACATTTATCCTTTTGTTGCACTTGGGACTTCTTACGTGGGCCACTACGTACTTTGATGAAATATTTACATTCCTGTTTCTCTACACTACACTTGACTCTCTCTCTCTCTCTTTGCACGTTATAAACTAATACATAATCTAATGATACATATAAGTATTTTTTAAAAGACCATAAAAGTAATATATTTATCTTTCTTAATATTTTGAATAGTGAACGGAGTCTTATATTTTTTTTTAAATGAAGATATGTATATTACTCAAAAGATGTGTACAGCAAATTGAAGCAAAAGATACAACTATGCAAAAGGTAAGTCTAAGCTAAATGTATTAGTGTGTCATTTGTTCTAACAGTGTGCTCAGTCATAGAGAGCGTTTCATTAATGATTCTAATACTATGAAAGGTAGCTTGAGTGAAAATGCTACAATTACGAGCGTTCCAGAGTTTCCAACACAACATGACAAAGAAAATGTGCCAGGACGAACAATCATGCTGCGGAGTAAGATTGCTGATGATCCAAGCGTTGAAGGGTGCCTTCCTAAAATGAGAGAGGTGATGCGACGGGACCACTAGGCTCCAACAAGAGGATGCCAAATGGCACTGGTTAAGAACATGGTTCATATCCTAACGGAGTCTTATATTAAGCACATGTATAAATGTACTATCATGAGCGCACAATAAAAAGAGATATCAGGCTTCATATCCAGTATATACAATGCATGGACAGTGAAAATAATTATATATTTATCGAAGACAGCTATTTTTAGTGAGCAAAAGATACTAATTTTTGTAGTCTAAAGCTAACTAATTAAACCTGATAGCCTAGTAATTAAATAAGGAGAACGATTAAACTTGAAAAATAAAAATAAATTAGAGAAAAGTAAGAAGGTTCTACAGTTGAAACATGCTCAAACATGGAATTCAAGGTTTGAAATGTGTTGGTAAATTCCGAAAACATTTGGTCGTGAGATATTGTTTTATACAATAACAACAAAACATTTGGCTATATGATGTTTAAAAATAAAGCATTCCGAAAACATTTGGTTGTGATATATTTTTTTTACACCCTTCACTTATCAATGGGAGTCTTCAGTAATTTAACCATTTTGTTTGGGCTGAAATTAACAAAATAATAGCGGACCGAACCCACCCACTGCATCTATCTGGTCGTCAAAGCCCAATCTTTTTTTTTTTTTTTTGCGGTCACCAAACTTTCTTTGAAAAATATAATATATTCTAAATCTAAAATAATTAAAATTAGAAGTGAAGTCATTACTCTTAGAGTCTTAGTGGTGGATTTGTACAGATTTCATACACTAGTTTTATTTTCAGTTCAAGTGAGAATTAAACTTTTTAGTGTTATTAGAATTGCGTAAATCTCACACCCACTTTAAGCATTTGTAGTAGTTTTTTCAGTTATATTATCAACGACAAAATTTAGTCCGAGTATGAATTATCAATGACAATAATTAAAAAAAACAGTACAATAAATGAATATTAAATAAAAAATAGTATAAAAATTGAAACGATATTATATTTCTGGCACTCGAGCTTTTAAGGGGAAGAAAGATCTTTGTCCTCATCTTTTAATTATAGGTCGCTTGGTTCAATTTAATGAGCTTTTGCGAAAGTATATTTCCTGGCAAGCTGCTATATAAAATTGATTGCTTGCTTTGTTTTTATACTTTCAAAGAAGTCTAACGATTTCTTTTAAATAATACGTGGTAATAATATTGTTGAATGCTAAAGCCATAAACATCCTTCTAATTAAATTTTATTTTATGATTTCTTGAGATAAATTGAAAAAATGGAGAATTAGAGAAAAATTCCCTATTTAAAAATTAATTGTGAAATATAACATGTTCAATTGTATATATTGAAACTCAGTTGTACATGTAGAAATTATTTAGGTTCTACTCAGTAATGAAAATTACACCGCACTACTAAAAAAGCTTGCAATTGAACCAAGCGGCTCTTAACTTGATCTGAAATTTTACCTCTTTTAAATTTGGACCGAATTGTTTTTTAAAAGAAGTTAATGAGCTAAAACAATTGTTGGTTGGTTCTCCAGTGATTAACGGGCTATCGTTGAAAGTTCTCTAGCGATTGGATGTCATTTATTGATGGGTACAAATTAAAAGATACTAACTCTATTATTTAATTTAAGATTCAATTTAATTATAGCAAGGATCGGTAGTAAATTGGACAACGCTCTGCTTGTTCTTAAACGAGCATAGGACCTACCTCCTGATACGCCAAAGGATTGAGGTTGCCCTTTCATCTCATTTGTATTCTAGTTTAGTGTTTTTATTTCCCTTAACATAAAAAAAGAAATATCAAATGAAATGATGCATGTTTGAGATTTCCCAAACTCAAATATCAAGTTTTGTATAATATTTTTCTTAGCCATACATCTGATCTAGCAATTGTTGAAGTAAAGCTTCAAATTCAAGATTTGTAGAAAAAAGGGAGAGTTTTATTTTCTTCTTTATAATTTGATATTGCTCAAATATATAAAATTAGTCAATCAGTATTAGATATTCAAAAATTATTAAAAATGGAAAAATTTACCCCTTGAACTCTATTGCACAGGAGCTCTACATCATGGTCAAAACTTCAAACTTTTTTGTTTTTTAAAAAATTTAGATTATAAATGGAATCACCAAACATGTGATCTTCCATTGATATATAGAACGGTTTTCAAAAAAGCAAAGTTGTTTACTAGCAAATATGCTAGTAAACAAATTAGTAAATATGTTGGCAAAAAAAAAATAGTAAATATTTTCAAAAAAGCGCAGTACAATATATAATTTCTATTTGGGAGGATTTACACTGGTGTCACTTCGAACAGAGACGAAAATAAGTTCTAAAGTGAAAAGGCTTTATTCTGAATGCTCATATGCACTTTAACAAGGTCTCATGCACATTGCCCAATAACCATTGCTGATAATAAAAATCAGTTCTTGATTTTCCTTGAATTCTAATGCGAAAAAGGGATCTAAATTACAGTTAAAAAGTAAAAACTAATTTTTTTTATTTAGAGACTCAAATATTGTGATAAGTCAATAAATAATTTAATGCCCTTAAATAGGTAAATATTAACGGATTAAAATTATAAATGTGATGAAATCTGCAACCTTATATTTACACCTAAGAACTATCAAACTACAATAAGCTATCCACTTTCAAAAGGCATAGTACGATCGTTTCCTAGTTAAGCCTCTTCACCCTTTACAAAAAAGAGACTACATGTTCAAATTTTGAAAAGCTCACTTGTTACAAAAGACTACCCTTTGTATTGTAAGCATCAAAATGGGAGACCATATGTCAAATAGAACAATAACTGAAACGATATCACAGCCACTCCCTCTAATTCTTGTTTTGTCCATGAGTCGGAATATTATTTCTTCGTTCGAAGTTCGTTCGAAGAAGTAAAAACATGGGAATTTTTCAGGGAATGTATTTTTAATTAATTATTCTCAAAATCATGTTTTATATGGAATGAAAAAGACTCACATATAACAATTCGTGAATAGTATAATAAAATGACATAACAAGTATAATACTTTAATAATTGAAATATACATCTGGTTACCATATTCAATTAAGGTTTTACTGCGGGCAATCCCCAAAGAATGTGCTGCATGCATGCATAAGAATTAATTGCACTAATGACAATGGATTTCAAAAAATCCACAACAATTAATTGAGATTAAGATTCAAATTAGTCAAAAATTAAACCTCAAAACATGGTATTATAAATTAAGCCCTCCAGATGATATTTCTTCATCATACCAGTGATTCATTCACAATAGATACAATTTCTTCAATAAACTCTTATTAGTGCGACAATGGCAAAGGCTTCAACCATTACTTTCGCGTAACGTCAGGTATAAAAATATGACTCAATATTAATTTTATTCAATATCTGTTTTCGTTACCTTTGAAAGTTATGGAATTAAGGAAATTAATTAAATAATTCAAATATAAATATATTGCAGGTTGGTGTTCAAGAGCAGGAAAAGAAATAGGAGGTGGCCATGGAGGCACAACAACAAATACATTCTGTAATGTTCCCTCATATTGTACTCCATACTGTACAGCACCTTGGGGTACCTGTGTGCCTCTGTGTTGGTGGCTTATGTGCCTGTAAATGTCCCCCCACCAAGCCCTAATTAATTAATTAGTTAATTAACTAATTAATTAATTAATAGGCTTCCTTAATTAATTACTTAATCAATCTTCCTTATGTGCTTCTTGTATAGTTGTATTGGGCTATCCAGTTGATGATGTTTTCGTCATATATATTAGTAATACTCTATGTGCTCGCGCGTGTCGATTAATGTGTCTATACATTCTTGTCCCCTTGCTATTCAAAATTAAAGCACTCCTTATTAATTACAAGTGGCTTACTTCAATCTACCGAACTTGTAAGGAATTTACCCAATTGAGCCTATTTATGATTCACTTTTAATGTGTTCCATACGGATTATGATTTAAAAAAAAATTTAAATTTTATTAACTATATGTTAAAATATAATAATTTTTCAACTTTATATCTATTCAATATCATTGTACCTCATGAAAAAAAAATTAATATGATATAAATGAAGAGTAAAATTGTAAATTTATATAAATAATTAATGATATGAGGACAAAAAAATTCTTTATTTCTCTACCTTATAGATGGAGTACAAGGTTATATAATCGATTGCTTGTTTTGCTTTTACAATTTCAAGGAAGTTATTACAGGGGAGGAAAAGATAATTTTAATAAGTGAAAACGAAAATTTTTTATCAATTTAAATTATGATAATAACTTAACAATCACTTATTGATCCGTGAGAATTAATCAAAAGTGATTTATATTAAAGACAGGGTAAAAATTTATAAAAGTGAAACTTGCTTAAGTTGAACGCAGCCTTAACTTAATTTGAAATTTTACTCATGTTAAATTTGGAATAAATTATTTTTTTCAAAAGAAGTTAATAAGCTAAAAAGTTGTGAATTGTTGGTGGCCTTCTTTGGTGACCGGCGGCTGTCGTCGGCGGGTCCCTGACGTTTGGGCGGCTTCCTATGGGTGGTTCTTGGACGAATTAAAAGAGAAATCAAATCAAATGTGTGGAATTTTCCCAAACTCAAATATCGATACAGTTTTATACGATACCACTTGGTCCTTGTAAGTAATTATGTTTCAACTTATTAAACAGCAATCAACTCATTAAATACGTTTTAAATTGATAAGATTTTTAGTTTTATCTTTATTAAAATTTTCTCCCCCTGCATTTACACATCTTCATCACCCATTTTTCTCTTTTTTTCCAATAAGAATTAAATAAGGGTTAAATTAAAAATCGGTGATTAATTAATAACCTTATAAGTAAACTTATAAAACGAACAATAGTATTTTTTTTTTTTGGTTAAAGAGCATTTTTACCCAAAAAGTTTTTGTAAAAAATGATGGGTTCTTAAAAATATTTTTATGCAATGTCACATTGAAAGTATTAAAAACATATCAATATTGACCTACCCTGATATAACCAAAGGTTTATTGTTTATTGACCCAATATTAAATATCAGATTATTAATCATTATAGAAAAAGAAGAAAAATTCACCCCTTGAATTCTGCTGCAGAGGAGCTCTAAATCATGGTCAGAAGCTCAAACGTTTTTTTTATAATTCAGATGGCTAAACATTAGTGGTATAAGATTATAAATAGAATCAAACACTGCCATCTCCTACTTTTGAAAGATCTCTCATGTTGCTAACTAAACTAAATACTTAAAAAAAAGACTGGAATTAATGTAAATTCGGAAAAATTAAGTTGCTTATATAATCCTACATAAATATTGAATTTCTCGCTTTTCATATGCCTGTTTGTTCTTCAATACGCGTTTGAATTCGCTCATTCTTCTCACGCGCCAACAAATCAATAATTAAATACTCAAAATAAACATTTTTTTAATTCCCAGCAACTCAAGTTGGATCTTTCGAAAAGAGCAACTATCTCAATGGTAAATAAAAGTTTGAATTTTCACTTAAAAAGATACACACCTTCAATAATTCACATTACCTGGAACATAACTCTTACTAGGAGGATACATTTATATCTATAAAAACATTTTTAATTCTCAAAATCATGTTATACATGGAATTAAAAATACTCACATTTTGTAATTTGTAAATGGTTCTCTAATATTTGAAATATATATATATATATATATTTGGTTACTATTGAGGCGCGAAGCCCATTGACTGGACAATATTCTCCAATGAATGTGCATGCATGGATATATACAAGAATTAATTGCATTAATGATAATGAATTTCAGAAAATCCACAACAATTAATTGAGATTTAGGGTCATAAATTCAAATAGTAAAAAACCTCCAAAACATTATATTTGCTATAAAATGAGAAAAGTAGAAGAAGAAATTGAGAGAGGAAGTAAGAAAGTCTATCTCATTTCCATGTGTGTTCCAACACCTTGTACATGACCTCTATTTATAGGCCTCCAACTCTTAAAGTCTAATGCTGTGGTTACAATGCCATAAAGAATAAAGTAATGACAATAACCATTAGAAACTCCTCTCAAGCAATTCATTAGGGAGGTTATGGAATTTGGTATTTAGAGGGAGATAATGTAAAGAGGAATCCAAAGAGTTTTATGAACATCCATGTTTGTATATAATCTCATAACAATATTATAAATAATGCCCTCCAGATGGTATTCTTCACCATCCAGACTAATTCATTCACAATATACAATTCTTCAAACTCTTATTTGTGCAAATGGCAAATGCTTCAACTATCAATTTCCCTTTCGCTGTTTTCTTGCTTCTTTTAACACCAGGTAACCCAATACTAATGTATATGTAATCTATTTACCTAATTTGATTAAATTAATGATATTAGTTAAAATAGTAAATATGACATTTTTACCTAAAATACCTATAACCATCTTCCTTAATTCCTCCCTCACTCCCTCGTAATTGATTATCATTAATGGAGTATTGATAGGGGTAATTTAAAAACCAATGACAGAAATTATAAATAATTGTTACATTTATGACTATGATCAGCTTTCCAATTATGTCATATATCAAAGAGTGGAGGCGTGTATGAACACACCCCTCCGCTAATCCTGAACATTCATGTATCATTAGAAAATATAATTTCTTCTTTTCAACAAAGATGGCAATTGTTTCCAGTTTGACCCTTATATCTTCTAAACCACCTTGACAAGGGTAGAGTTAGAAAAAGAATCAGTTAACACGACCAGATGATTTATATTCTGAACTAAATATTACTTCTAGAAGTTGCTCTACATTTAGGACCTGATAGAGTATGCAAGTATAGTAGCAAATATATATTATCAAATATATATATATATATGTATATGTGCTTTGTTTGGCTTGGGAATTAATTAAGTGATGAAATGAAATTAACTAAGTTAAATATATTAATTGCAGGTTTGTGTTCAAGAGCAGCACGAGAAGGAGGAGGAGGAGGAGGAAGCACAAGTATAGTAATTACATACTGTCTCTGTCATGATTCCTCAGACTGTGTTCCATGTTGTACTCAACCTGGTGTTGGCTTAATTGGTCTTCCAGTTTGTATTCCTAAAGGCTTCTGTATCTGTAAATGACTCTCTAATTAATCCTTATTTGGGTTTCTCAATCTTGCTTATGGTTCCTCTACTGTTCTCTTTTCGTTGAGTACGTGGTGGTTCCTAATTAATCATTTAAGGGCATATTTGGTTCAATTACAGTGCCCTTCGATACTGTGTAATGCATTATGCAATGTTAATTAATTTCCACAGGTTTGCTTGGTTTGCTCTTAGGAATGGGCTAGCTTTTATATTTATTAAATAGGTATACGAATAAAAATGCCAAAATAGCCCCCACTCGAAGTAAATTCCCTCTTGCCTTCCGTCCAATCCTATCGAAGAATTAAAAATGCAAAATATTTCCCTCTTTAATTAATATACATTTTGAAGGTCTGTTGATTTATGTGATTTTGATTTTTTTGGGGTTGACATTAGATATCCATTTTCAGTACAGTTTGATTATTAGTTGGTTTAAAGAATATAAAACAAACGACTAATTATTTATCTGTGAAGAAACGACTTTCAATCAATCATCTTTGAATCTTTAAAGAGTCTTCAATAATCTTCACAAGTATTCAACGTATTTTCCAGATTGATATTGAATAAGGAAGGAATAAAAATAATGTCTACAATTAGGTTCAATTATCTTTTTTTTAAAATGATGATTATGTTAAACTAAGCAAACATTACAATTAGCTTCAATTATCTTCCATATTTCTTCGAAAATCTTCAAAATTCTTCACTAATATTTTTTTTAAAAGAAAGTATTATGTTCAAGAAAATTCTCTGCCAAGTAGCTTTAATTTCCACCTTTTTCATGAGTTTCACCTTTCAGTAATCTTCAAGAGCTTCAATTTTATTCATGAGTCTTCATTTCCCTTCAAAAATCATCAAACGGATCCGTAATTAGAAGAGGAATAAATGAATAAAAATTTCTTTAATTAGCATTTATTGTCTTTCTTGTTTCTTCAACAATCAACAGTTACCTTCAAAAGTAGGGAGAATGATTGAAGGTTATGATAGACAATTAACATTCGAATAAAATCATCACCTTTTTTTTTCCGACGGTCTCGAGTAATAAACCCTTTATATCTTGAAATTGTTTTCCCTATCTCGAAAAATAATGCAATGAACAAACTTTTTCAAATATTTTTAGGCATTTTCTTAAAAAAAAAAATTCTCAACTTAATCAGGGTTACAGGGAAAACTTATCATCCTATTCTGAAACATGTGGCGTTCAACTATTTCCGAACAACGCCAACGCATTTTTTTATATTTACTTTTCGTGTTTTATAGAAGGGATAATTTAGTCTTTTCATGTTCAAATAATTCTCCCTGAGGATAGAACTTATCACCTTGAAATGTTCAATTTAAATATTGGTTTTTTTGCCCAAATATTTTGGTCTTCCCAGTTTTTTTCCCTTTATTTAAGCACGCCTTTGTGAAATGTTCAATAAACGCTCTAATATGAAA
>QFDD01011659.1:0-11288 GCA_006871305.1 Vachellia collinsii
ATATATATATATAGCTAGTTACGTTGCATGTATGATGATTAATATAATAATAATGCAGTTCTGTGGAAGTGATAGTGAGGATCAGAGTTGTGATAGGAGATACCATACTTCCAGAAATGTGCACCACATAAGCACCATTCAGAGTTGGGAAACTAATCTCTTACGAGCCAACCAGGAGGGACGGATTGTAAGTTCATTTGTACTACAGTAATGTTTAATTCTAAGTTCTCTGATCAGAAATGCATCTTTATCAGTCACTTGTTTCAGTTACAGTTTTAATTAATAGCTAAAAACGGTTTCGTTAACGTACGGGATTGTTTATTCAACAGGTTGTGGCAAATTTCACAGCGTCTTGGTCCAATCCTTGCAAAGATATTGCACCAACCTACGCTGAGCTGGCTGACAAATACTCAAGCCTTTTGTTTCTCACAGTAGATGCAGATGGCCTTGCTGTGAGTTTAGATTTTTATTTTTAATTTGATGCAGTAAAACTGTAACAATAGAAAACCATATATATTACCCTGCCTAATTTAGCTATAGGGTGGAGTATTATACAATATCCTCATGTTAGTTTTCAATAGTATCCAACCCCTTAATCTTATTTAAGGTGCATTCAGAACTCTGATATTACATTATTTTCTAGCTCTATCCAATATCCTCTAATGTTGTTTGTTGTGTACGTAAATGTAGGAGTTAAGTAATTCATGGGACATCAAAGCGCTTCCCACATTCTATTTCCTTAAAGATGGAAGACAGGTAGACAAACTTGTTGGGGCCAACAAGTCAGAGCTGCATAGGAAGGCAGCTACAATGGCTATGTTATCATCCAAGCCTCCTCATTGAGTCCCACCAGACATATACGTATGTAATCTTCCACTGCCTGCATCAGCATTGTTGCTACAAATATGTATAAATCAGTTGTGTTCATTGGAGACAGCCATAAGTAGTAATACACACAGTAGAGATTATTGTTGCTTTTTTCAGAGTCGTGTATTATTATTTGCATATGGCTGCGTGGCTTTGTGTATTTGATTTTCTGCTTTAGGGCCGTTGATTAGTGCCATTTGCATTGAACATTACCAGAGAAAAGTAAATTGTATGAATTTTGCACACACTAGCTACACAAGTTGTTTAATTCGATGTTATAAGGGTTTTGTAAGTTGAGGCCCAGGCAAGTACATGTTTGAATTTATTAGGTCGTGTAAAAATCCGGTAGTCCAGTTTGATCCAATTCAAATAAACAATATTTTGAAATTGAAAGGACGAACTGCTTTTGTGCCCAAAAAATGACATTGGGCCCGACCGACCCAATCAGCGCCTGACAGCCCAGCTGGCTACATTGGTCCAAGACAAGGCCCAGCAACTGTCCCCGCGACCAAGACTTGCCAAACAGCCTACTCATGCGACCAGGGTCAGCGACCGCTTACCCAGCGACACCAACGTTCGTCCGCGGTCCATGCCCCCGAGGATGTAGGACCAGACTGTTGTGATCCACGGATTTAGCGCCCTCACTGCCTAGGTTCCCGGAGCCACGTTGTAACTACCCAACGGCTAGGCGACTACGGAATACATTATTTATTCTGATTAGTCTGTAACGGGGGGGACTTCTTTCTTCTCTCTGAACAAAAAAGCATTGTAATACACTCTGAGAGTCAATAGACAACGACAGGCTAAGCCGTTTGAATCCTCTGTTCAATTTGTTCCATCCTTGAGTTTGGTCCCGCGCTTCATTTCCCGGCCACACGTTGTTGGTTACCCGAACCTTCTTCTGAACTTCGGTTCACCTAAAATCCGCACAAACATTTTGGCGCCGTCCGTGGGGAGCCAACGGTACTACTACCGTTTGCAGCGTGGCATCTGATACCAGGATATGACAGGGATAGACCCGGCCGTGACGACGCACAGGCTGAACGTCGATCCCCACCATAAACCCGTCAAGCAGAAGCGACGGAGGTTTGCACCCGAAAGAAACAGAATCATCAACGAGGAAATCCAGAGACTCCTTGACATAGGATTCGTTCGCGAGGTTCAGTACCCCGATTGGTTGGCCAACGTCTTCTTGGTGCCAAAGAAAAACGGTAAACATCGGGTGTGCATTGACTTCACTGACCTGAACAAAGCATGCCCGAAAGATCCTTTCCCTCTGCCTCACATTGATTCCTTAGTCGACGCCACCTCCGGTCATGAGCTCCTGACCTTCATGGATGTCGTTTCTGGATATAACCAAATTCTCATGCATCCAGAAGATCAGGAGAAGACGGCCTTCATAACAGAGCGTGGCGTCTATTGTTATAAAGTGATGCCGTTTGGTCTTAAGAACGCAGGTGCCACGAATCAGCGACTAGTCAACAGCATGTTCGCGGATCACTTAGGGAAGACGATGGAGGTCTATATCGACGACATGCTCGTCAAATCCATCCACGTAGACGATCATGTGACGCACCTCGACCAAGCCTTTGCCTTGCTCAGGCGTTACAACGTGAAGCTGAACCCAGAAAAGTGTTCCTTCGGCGTAGCGTCTGGGAGATTCTTGGGGTATTTGGTCTCTCAGCGGGGCATTGAGGCACATCCAACTCAAATCGCCGCCGCTCAAAATATCCCCTCGCCAACCTGTGTGAAGGACGTCCAGCGACTGACAGGGCGAATAGCAGCCTTGAACAGGTTCATCTCGCGATCATCAGAAAAATGCCACCTGTTCTTCGACGCTCTAAGGAAGAACAAGGCCTTCGAATGGAGTGAAAGACATGAGGCGGCCTTGCAGGAGCTGAAGCAATACCTCTCCAGCCCCCCGCTGTTGAGCAAACCATTCTCGGGTGAGACGTTGTTCTTGTATTTGTCAGCGTCCTGCTGGGCTGTCAGCGCCGTGCTGGTAAGGGAGGACCAAGGAAGACAGCGTCCAGTGTATTACACCAGTAAAACCTTGTTGGACACCGAGACGCGGTACTCGCAACTTGAGAAGCTGGCTTTCGCCCTGGTGTCCGCATCCCGGAAGCTGCGCCCTTACTTTCAATGTCATCCTATCACGGTTGTCTCATCCTACCCTCTGCGGAACGTCCTCCACAAGCCCGACCTCACCGGAAGGCTGGTCAAATGGTCCATGGAGCTCAGCGAATTTGATATCACTTATCACCCCCGGACCGCCATCAAGTCACAAGCCTTGTCAGATTTCATCACAGACTTCACACCTGATCTACGACCCCTGGCGGACAGAGAGGTGGCCCTCACACAGGACAGCGCAGACGGAGGCGAATGGACGTTACACGTTGACGGTGCCTCCAATGTCAAGGGAACGAGCCTTGGAATCGTGATGACTTCCTCGACTGGACAGACCTTGCGACAATTGGTCCATTGTGAGTTCAAAGCCACTAACAACGAGGCGGAGTACGAGGCCTTCATCGCAGGGTTGCAACTCGCCCGCGAGGTTGGTGTTGCCAAGTTGGAGATTCGGAGTGATTCCCAGTTGGTCGCAAGGCAGATTGACGACACATACCAGACTAGGGATCCGAGGATGCAAGCCTACCCAGGTCTGACTAGTGATCTGTTAGCTGGTTTCGAAGAATTCCGAGTCACTCAAATCAACCGCGAGGACAACCAAGAAGCGGATGCATTAGCAGGTCTTGGGTCGTCTGTCGGCTCCAGCAAAGGGGAATCAGTCCCCATCCTACACTTGCAGTTCCCGTGATGGACTGGCAGAAAATGGACACGTCCTACTCCAATAGTTTAACGTGGGACTGGCAGAGCCCCATATTAAAGTACTTGACGGAGGGGTCGACCCCTGATGACAGAATCGAGGCTCGACGGATCAAGGTGTGTGCGGCCAGGTTCTGCATCGTAGACAACCTCCTGTACAAACGATCATACGCGGGACCACTCCTTAGGTGCGTCGGTCCCCAAGAAGCTAAGTTCGTCCTCAGAGAAATTCATGAAGGAGAGTGTGGTGATCACGCAGGAGGTCGAAGTCTCGCACGAAAAGTTCTCAGGTCTGGGTACTTCTGGCCAACGTTGCAGAAGGACGCCCAGGACACCGCTAAACGCTGTGACAAATGTCAACGCTTCAGCAACGTCACCCACCAGCCCCCGGAGCTGCTCCACGCAACGGCACCAGCCTGGCCTTTCATGAAATGGGGGATGGACATCGTGGGGAAACTTCCTATGGCCCCAGGCAAGGTGGTATTTATGTTAGTCGTGACCGACTATTTCACCAAGTGGGTTGAAGCTGAAGCCTTCGCTCAAATACAAGAGCTTGAGGTCATCGAATTCGTATGGAAGAACATTATTTGCAGATTCGGTCTCCCAAAAGAGATCGTGTGCGACAACGGATCTCAGTTCATTGGTAGACGTTTCCGCGACTTCTGTCACAATTGGGGGATTACTTTACACTTTTCGACGCCGAGGAACCCGCAGTCCAATTGACAAGCAGAATCCAGCAACAAAATTCTGGTTGCCTCACTCAAGAGGCGGCTAGACAAAGCCAAAGGTAGATGGGTCGAGGAACTACCTTCCGTCCTATGGGCCTACCGCACGACGTCCCGCACGGCGATAGGTGAAACCCCGTTTTCCCTCGTCTACGGGTCCGAAGCTGTGATCCCCGTTGAAGCTGGACTCCCATCATTCCGATATGCCTGGATGGAATGCGAGTCTAATGACCAAGCTCTGCGTGATCAGTTGGACCTCCTCGACGGGAGACGAGAGCAGGCGATGATTACCATGGCCCAGCATCAACAGAAAGTCGCGCGGTATTACAACAAGAATGTACGCGCTAGGCAATTCAAGGTCGGCGACTGGGTGCTCAGGAAAGTTTTCCAAAACACTCAAAACCCGCGCGAAGGCAAGCTAGGTCCGACGTACGAAGGTCCGTACCAAATAACAGGGGTCGTCGGCCAAGGGGCTTATCAGTTGCGTGACAGACAGGGGCAACCAGTACCTAGAAGCTGGAACGCTATCCACTTGAAAAGGTACTACTTCTAACGCATGTTTCAAGTTTATTTGCAACTTTTTGAACACATGCGTCTAACCGTTTCATTAAGTTACTCTGGAGTGATGACATACGTCCTATGACACGACAGCCATAAACGACTGACGCCCTGTGCTATAATGTCGGGAGTCGCTACGGACCTGTCTGACCACCCCGTTTCTAGTATACTTTGCTTGTCCTCTTTGAGTTAACCTTGCAGAGCAAAAGTATTGTGCACGTCATGTGGTCGCCACTGGCCTTGCCACAGACCCCGGCAAACGACAACCAACCTAACGGTCCAACGCACCTGCTCAGGACCAGTCAAGACTAAACGCAGCCCCTGCCACTACGGGATCCGCCCCTTGACAGTTCTTCCGACGGCCTGGCCAGCTTATTAACATTTGTCTTCCACTTACCGACGACAGAGTCAGGTTCACGTTACATGGCTCATCTACGGCTCGGACGCTCTGCTTTACCGGCCAGCAACGAGTCATCATGACCAGACTAAACACTGACTTTGATGCATCCGCAGGAACGAAGGCAAATCCTCAAGCGCATGGGCCAAATCGCTCAAGTTACTTAGCTAATTCTTGTAACAAAGGCTTACACGCCGCCTATGTACTAAGGGATCAGACTCGAAAGTCAATCCCTTACCTGGCAATTGGCTATGACGCCACGTTTGTAACAATTGGGTCCTTGACCTCACTTAATGAATCGCGTTTTATCTTGCTAATCCTCCCGAGGCCTTTTACGGCCACATGCGTCGAAGTTCATAATGTATTCGTTAGCTCTTGCCTCGACGACAGAGCCAACACTACTTGGCCTTCGCAGCCGCCTAAGCCAACATTCGGCTAGTCCTTCTCTAAGACAGGCAAACTAGACTATTGCGATCTGCAGAAAACAAAATCGAGCGGAGACACAACACATGCGAAAGAAGCAGAAAAGATGGCCTGACACATACTTTGACAAAAAATTTGAGTGAGGCCACCAGCGGCCCCGAACTATCCATACCCATTACGGGCACACAATAAAAAAAAAACTCAGAATGGCCACATTCGGCCAAGAATACACCCCACGCAGGGGGAAATGAAATTATAAGTTCCGGGCCCTCCGGCCTCTGTTCCTTCCGCGTCGCCCCCAGACGTTCCTCCGCCATTCGCCGCATCTCCCTGAGCTGACGATTCCGCCCCGGTGCCTGTGTCTGCTGCTCCTTCACCCCGGCCGGCCGTTCCCTCGGGGACCTCGTCGGTGCCGTCAAAGGGGTCGGGCTCAAAAGTACGCCCACAGGTGGCTTCGTACGCGTCGATGGTCTCTTGAAGATTCCACCGGCTCGACATCCCCACCGTGTGTTCCCACAGAGCCTGAGTCCGCACGCGCATGTGTGCTTCCTTCTCCACAACGCGGACGTCTTCCCTCAGGGCGGCAACCTTCGTCTTCAGGACGTCGCGGTCTACCCTGACACCTGCCAGCATCCTCTGAAGTTCGGCAGCCTCATCCTTGGCCTGCTGGGTCCTTTCATCGGCCATGGCCACGACATCCCTCTGCTCGTACACCAGGTCCCTTAAACGCCTTAGCTCCTTCTATTTGATGGCCAAACTCCGCTGCTGGAGGTCCCTCTCGCTTTCGGCCCTAGCCAAACGCTCGCCCATCGTGACGAACTCTTGGCCAATGACGGAGACGCTTAGTAAACCCTGACACGGAACCAACGGATATAAACGAAGTAAATTGACAAGTTAACGCGCGAGAAGTAGCAACAAAAATATCATAGACATAAGCTACCTGCGACAGCCGGGCAAGAGTGTCCTCCAAGGCCTGCTTAAGACCCCCAGCCAACATCGCCTACCGATCAGCATCGAATGGCCGCAAACGCACCACAGGAATGGCACCAGACTCGTCAGCAAGGGTCGGCAACTTGGAAGAGCCTGCGATACCCGAAGGCACAATTGCGCCCTCGTCTTCGACCCTTCTCCTCTTCTGAGGCCCGACTGCCTCTTCCCTTTGAGAGTCATGGACGGCCTTGCCCTCGCGGGCTACCGTCTCAGCAGGGGAAACACGGGGAGAAGAGATATGAGCCGGCGACGCGGGGGTAGAAGTCGACAGGTCGATGACACCCACAGAGGAAGGGACGGTGGCACGGGAAGGAGAGGCTACAGCTTTGGACCTCGTCTCCACGGGGCGAAGCCGAGCCTTGATTTCCCTCGAACTCAGGGCCGGCGTCAGCCTCCCTTTCGAAGGTGTGACCTTGGTCTTCATGGCCACACGCACTGTCAAAAGAAAACCTCACGCGGTTACGAAACAACAATACCAATCGTTCGCAAAGATGGTGGTCACATGCAGTGAAAGCTTACCGTGAGGAGAGTCAGCAAGCTTTAGGAGAAAGCGGAAGTCCTTATTTCCTTTGGCGACCCCCAGGACAGCACGGATGCTTGCTTCATTGGCCTCCTCGAGTCTGTCCTTACTGGGGGAGGCTGCAACAACAACAACAAAGTATTTTCGTCAGCAAAGTCCACCAGAGAAAATCTAAAAGTGCGTACACCCAGACTTACCCTCGAGGTTCCACGAGGACTGTATGGGGGCACCAGCAGCGACCATCTGACGGGACTCCACGAAGACCCATCGCTCAGACCAACCTCTGTCGTTGTACCGGGATGAAGGGTCAACGTAAAGAAGCCATTCTTCTTCCGCGCCAGATAATAAACAGAAGGAGGTCGGCGACAGATAACACGAGGCCATCCCTCGGGCCGGCAAATGCCTCCAGAGACATCACAATGCGCCAGACGTTGGGCATGAGTTGGGCAGGGGCAATGTCGGCAAATCTGCATAGGTCGGCGATGAGGGGAGGCAGGGGCACACACACCCCGTACCGGAAAACTTCCATAAACAGGCTCGTCCACCCCTGGACGGGAGTGCTCGCCGATTCCTCAGCACGGGGGACCCTCGCCTCGATTGAGCAGAGGGAGGGATAGTTGCTGCGAAGGCACTGGAACTCGGCCTCCGAAAGACAAGATCGAGAAGGGGTAGGGCGGACGGCAGCACCGCTCGCTCATGTGCGGCGAACCAGAGTTTGAACCTCCTCCTCTCCCTCCGACTCTCGGTCGAGTGACGGCATCGGAGAACTATCCTCCGTTGAACTTGCGCGGAGGGGAACGGAGCCGATGGAAGCGTCGAAGTCTTCAGGCGTTCCAGACATGATGGGGAGTTGAAGGAAGAAGACGGTGACGGCAAGAAAAGCAAGAGTAAGGAGTAAGATTGCAGCAAGAAAGAAGAATGGATAAATTCGAAAGGAAACTTATGGACGACGAAAGGACAGTTACAGCGGGAAACGTCCTCTCGTCTGGGAAAGCCGCGCACCATCATTACGCCCTAGGAAGTTGTATCGATTCAAACCCAGCCGTTAGATGCCCAGCACCACGGACGGCCCAGATTATGCCACGTCTGCACAAGAAGTGAACCGACGCCAGCACTTGCCCAAGGCCGAACGACATCCCATTTCATACTCTTCCCGTCCACGTGCCGCAGACGAGAAGAGTGGGGGATTATTGTGTGCCCAAAAAATGACATTGGGCCCGACCGGCTCAATCAGCGCCTGACAGCCCAGCTGGCTACACTGGTCCAAGACAAGGCCCAGCAACTATCCCCGCGACCAAGACTTGCCAAACAGCCTACGCCTGCGACCAGCGTCAGCGACCGCTTACCCAGAGATACTAACGTTCGTCCGCGGTCCATGCCCCCGAGGATGTAGGACCAGACTGTTGTGATCCACGGATTTAGCGCCCTCACTGCCTAGGTTCCCGGAGCCACGTTGTAACTACCCAACGGCTAGGCGACTACGGAATACATTATTTATTCTGATTAGTCTGTAACGGGGGGGGACTTCTTTCTTCTCTCTTAACAAAAAAGCATTGTAATCCACTCTGAGAGTTAATAGACAACGACAGGCTAAGCCGTTTGAATCCTCTGTTCACTTTGTTCCATCCCTGAGTTTGGTCCCGCGCTTTATTTTCCGGCCACACGCTGTTGGTTACCCGAACCTTCCTCTGAACTCTGGTTCACCTAAAATTCACACAAACACTGCTCAACCAATTGGTTTAGTCCGAGTTAGTCCAAGTTGTTTTTTTAGTTATTTTTTTAAATTTTTTATGTTAATAATATACTTATTATTAAATGTTAAATATTATCTATTTATATATAAATTTTAATATTTTGGGGGTGTATTTTAGGTTTTTTCTATGTTAAATTTGTATTATTAGGCTAAAATTTTGCTACATATAAAAGGGGGAAAAAATTTACCTTGAAGTCCTTGGGCTAATCTAGGCAGTCCAAGTTAACCAGTTTAATCTAACTCGATCTCAAGCTGAAGTTGAATTAGACTAAATTTCGGATTGAGTATAAACCGAGTCTAGTCAAGTTAATCAGTTTAATCCAACCCTTAAAATTTATCATGAGGATTTGAACCCCATAATCTATTGAAAAAAAGAGCTCTTTTGCAAGTAAAACTCTTGTTGCATGAGTGCTTGGTAAAATTGTTTAAAATAAAATAATTTAAAAATCCATAATTCATAACAAAGTAAAAAGAGGTTTCTTGCTTGTTTGAATATCTGATCACTTTCACATTTTACGGAAAAAAACTCTTAAATTTACAAGCAGACAATGCAGAATTAATTTTTTTTTACTTATAATCTAAAAAGGTGCTAACTAAGTAACAAATACGAATAAAGTAGTTGCATTTTTGAAAATGGAGTTTGCGTTTGTAATTAACGCGGGCTTAATATGATCATAATGTAAAGAGGACCATCAAACTATTTGGCAGGGGCAGACGACTTTGAATCCCTTTCGGAATCAAGTGTGGGATTTATTCATACGTTTCGTTTTGTCAATAACTAATAAGTAATAACTAATAGATTTATTAACATAGAGAATTGGGAAAAAGTTCCCCATTAAAAAATAATTGTAAAATGAAACTTTCTATACATATGCAACTGAATTTTCACAATATATAACTGAGTTTTCATGTTATGTACAATTGAGCTTCCACATGTACAACTAAATTTTTCACATATACAACTAATCTTCCACATATGCAAGTGAACATGTTCTATTTTGTAATTAATTTTTCAATAAAAAAATTTTCTCCAATTTTTTCTGATATTAATGTTCACATGATAACTTGTCCAATTTTAGAATTCTTGGGAGTTCCAAATCATAAATGATGGCAAAATGTCCCATATGACAGCGACTAGAAAATATCTTCTTGCATAAATGAGAGACGTTTAAGGTGAGGCTTTATAGCAAGATCTGCACGATCTCGTTCAGATTCGAAGTTTGAATATCCCAGTTCGAGTAGAGAAGATCTTTTTTTTTTTTGAGTAGACAAGCTATTGCTTGCAGGCAGGGATCGAACCCTCAAAGGACAACCTCCCGTGCTACTGCACCACAAGGGTGCTGGCGAGCAGAGAAGATCTTTAATCTCGTTAATTTCCGCCTTAGATGGCGACTGCGATGTGATGTTTCTAATGTGATTACTGATTAGTAAAAGCTCCACAAGTCATGAACGATTCTCTTGCACGTGGGGTTTAGGAAAAATATCCAAACAAGATAATATCTTTTCATCACTTGGAGGTAATCATCAAAATCTGATTAACGAAATTCGAATTTGACTCTTGCAAAATACTTGGTAAAAAGTATAAACGCGCGCTACTTAATTCTCCCTCATTCAATAATATTGTTCATACTATGTTAATTCTTACTCATCATCACCTATCAATAATAATGTGCTCTCTCTCTCTCTCTCTCACACACACACGCTATGTATATACAGTGATAAAGACAATTGCAGTAATGATAAATTTATTAAAATAATTAATACCACAACTAAAAAGTGGTGTTCCCAGGCTGTATCAGAAACCAGAGAGCAGAGACGAAACTACGGATTCAGTCGGATTGCTTGAAGATAAAAAAGAAAAGGGGAAGGAGAGGGGGTCCCTCAGAGGAAGTTGCATCCAACGTCAAAAGCTGCAGCTTTCACGAGCAAGCCGAAGAGGACGAATGGAGCGGAGAAGAAGGGGCTATGGTCGCTGTCCACTTCATACACTGCACATGGTGGCCACTTCTTTATCATCGCCGCCTGTTGCTCTCCCTTCACCACCTTATCGTTCTTCGTCCTTATGTACACGTGCCTCACCTTCTCCGCTTCCCCTTCATCGTCAAATCGGGCGCTCGTCAGAGCCAGAACCGGCCCGGGCTTCACAAGCATCTCAGCTAAGGTCGAATCCTGAAACCCAAACACCATTCCTCTGTGTCACATCCATGAACTTTCACTGTTTATATCTATGAT
>QFDD01011662.1:0-10159 GCA_006871305.1 Vachellia collinsii
TGTTGATTCCTCAAATTTAAAATTAGTGGTTTCAATTCCTCAAATATCAATTTATTTAAAACATTGATTTCTATAATCTAATAAAAATCTAGACTATTATGCTTTTAGAGGAACCAAAACCACTGTTTTTTAAAATTTGAGGGATTAAAATCAAAATGAAGGTAAACTTAAATGATATAAAATTATATTAACCCTATTTTTAAATTATATTTTAAAGTGACAGTTAAGCATTATATATATATATATACATACACTACAGAATTTTGGTTCTTCCCTTGTTTGTAACTCTTATTCGTGTAGTCTGAGTTCAATTCCCAACCTTTATGGAAGAAACAACTTCATTAGGATGGGTTCTACTCTTCACATTTAATATGGGATAAGTCATTGTTAATGATAGAAGATATTCCTAATGTCTCCTAAGGAAAAAAGCTCACAAGAAAAAACTCATGAAAAAAACTTACATTTCTCTTTCCCTCCGATATCTCCTTTGAAAACCAGCTTACCAAATTACTTGTACAATCATCTCCTGAGCAATACTTTGGTTTTGGCAGTCAATTTCTGCGATTCTGGATCCAGGTAGTCAGAAAAATTATTGTATTCAGAGAATACAATCAAACAGTTACTCCTGTTATTATGAATATCAGTAAATTATTACCAATGTAAGCACATGAAGAGCCAAGCAGGATTTAAACACCTGAACTGCTTGGATTCTTGGAACACAAGGTAAAAATTGTAAGGCAAAATGGAAACCAAGTAATGAGGTAATCAAATGTGAATGGGCTTGTCAAAGGTGGCCATTGCAGCTTCTTTCACAGCCTCGCTCATTGTCGGATGGGCATGGCAAACACGTGCTATGTCCTCACTTGATGCACCATACTGCAAGGCTATGGCTGCTTCATGAATGAGCTCTCCTGCATTGGGTGCCATGATATGCACTCCCAAAATCTTGTCTGTCTCCTTTTCAGCCACTATCTTTACCAGTCCTTCAGCATCATCGATTGCCTTAGCCCTACTATTAGCCAAGAAAGGGAACTTCCCCACACAATATGCAAGGCCAAGTGCCTTCACCTGCTCTTCAGTCTTCCCAACGTATGCGACCTCAGGGTGTGTATACACAACCCCTGGGACCTTGTCATAATCGACATGGCCAACCTTACCAGCAATGTACTCTACACAAGCTACCCCGTCCTCTTCTGCTTTATGTGCTAACATTGGACCGGGAATCACATCTCCAATTGCATACACTCCAGGCACATTTGACATAAATCTTTCATTGACTAAGATCCGTCCCACCTTGTCAGTTTCAACTCCTATCTTGTCCAACCCAAGTCCAGCTGTGAATGGAGTCCTACCAGCAGATACAAGAACAACCTCTGCTTCAATAGTGCTCTGGTCACCTCCATCTGCTGGTTCAATTGTCAGCTTCACAACATCCCCAGAAGCGTCCACTCCTACAACCTTAGTTTTCAGCTTGAATTTCATTCCCTGCTTCTCAAGAGAACGCTGAAACTGCTTTCGAACTTCTGCATCCATGGTTGGAACAATATCTGGGGCAAACTCAACAACAGTTACCTCAGAACCAAGTCGGCCCCATACTGATCCCATTTCCAGCCCAATATACCCTGCCCCGATGACAACAAGTCTCTTGGGGATTTCCGACAAAGAAAGGGCACCAGTTGATGATACAATTTTCTTTTCATCAATGGGTACGCCATGCAGAGATTTCACATCAGAACCAGTTGCAATTATAATATTCTTGCCTTTTACAACAGTATTCCCGCCATCAATGGTGTCCACAGAGACTTCAGATGGGGAAGTAAATTTGCCATATCCTTTCACATAGTTTACCTTGTTTTTCTTGAATAAACCTTCGATACCACGAGTAAGATTAGACACAGCTTTATTTTTCTGAGCCATCATGGCTGGCAAATCTACCTCAACAGATTGAAATTTCACCCCATGGTTGGCAAATGCATGTTTGGCCTCGTGGTACATATGGGAAGAATGCAGCAGTGCCTGAACCAAACCATAAAAACCACCACCAATAAATGAGTATTTTGTCTAAAATAAGGCTTCATCCATTAACCTTTTCAAATGCGCACCTTTAATTTTCCATTCATGATATGAAATGAAAAAGGCTACTCAACACAATTTTACAGTTGGAAACAAAATAATTCACTGAAACTTTAACATAAGACTATGGATGCAAAATGATTTGGTATGCCAAATCATGTAAAGTACTAGTATAAAAATAGTTGCAACTCAGTTTCTGAAGTAAGCAGGTAAGAGTCTTAAAGGGTCATGTCCATTTAATAATCTCTCCAACATGCCAATTAAGCTCCAGCGCATTTCAGTATTGATACATGTGATCAACGCATTCTTGCAATAAGGGGAATGATATATAAAGCCCAGATATGTAGCCGAGGAGAAAAATGAATCATCCAAAATTCTAAGACAGACAAATCATAAAAGGTTTATCGAAACAAAGATAAGAGACACAGAATCCATATTCATACTTCTTCAACCTTTCTCCATATTTCCATATTACTAACTTTCTCCTTCCTTAAGCAAATGAGACTTCCCTTAATGTAAACAGCCAGTGTCCATAGGTCGGAAGTACCGAAGTAGTATAATACTATAATTCGCAACTGAAATTACTAATACTCGCAGAACTCCAACCACGCTATTTTTACCAAGAAAAAAACTCTCTTCAACAAAAATCCTTTTAAAAAACAGGATACAACAATTCAGTATCAAGAAGTTAACCGGAGAGCTAACAGATTCCATGACATTGCATCGGTCAAGCATAGGAAAAAGCTTAAAAAAACAGAGAGGCAGAATTCAACTAAAAGAAACTGGACAGGAAACTCCAATCAGGTTTAACCGAGTGAAAAGGAAATTCAGGCACATGAACTTTATTATTCATTAAAATAGATCACCTTGGACGGGATACAGCCGACGTTGAGGCAAGTGCCACCAAGGGCGCCACGCTTCTCAATACAAGTAGTCTTGAGACCAAGCTGAGCAGCTTTAATGGCGGCGACATACCCGCCAGGGCCGCCACCAATGACGACGACGTCGTTTTCGTCAGATCCTGAAGCGAATCCCCTGGAGAAAGAAGCTAGAGATAGGGAATACCTAAGAGTCTCCGGTGAGAAATTCCTCGACAGAAGATAAGCCTTCCGTCTAGCAAAGCTTGCCATAGCCATAATTGCTCGTCGCTCTCTTCTTTTGTGGTCTACCACCACTCAGTGTAAGATAAACAAACCCTCGCCTGTCTTTCTTGAAGACGAACAGTGACCAGAGAATTGTTCTTTGGTCCGTGTGCATTCCTCATCCTTCTCATCGATTATCAATATTATTAATTAATTAATAATAATTGAATGTTACCAACAATCATCATCATTGTAAAATATAAATAAACGATGTAATAATTTATCTTATGTAATAAACAAACTTGGAAAGCAATAGAATTAGGTGCAGATGATATATATAAGAGAAAGAGTGATCTTATATTACTATTTCACATTCTTAATCTAACGGTTGATTAACTTGTTTTTTAAATTAATGACAGTAATTAACTTATATATTTATTATTTTTCTTTAAATTAATTCACATGATTTACAAGGTGATATATAATCTAACGATACATACATGCATTTCAAGTAATTTATTTAGTTTTTTAAATTTTTTAAAAAGGTTAATTGACTCTTATATTAAAGATCGGAAATAATATATTGATATTTTATAACTCAATACAAATGAAATATCCTATTTGTAGGTATATAAAGTTTTATGCATCAAACTAACAAAAGTTTGGTTGGATTACTAAATGCGTTCAACCAGCATACATGGGATCTTAAGTTTGAATTTTGGATGCAGCAGCGTTAAAACTTATTGAGAGAGCTTACCATCCGAAAGGTTCCACAAGTGCTCGATCTGAATGAATCAGTTACTTAGATATCTAGTAATAGAGTCCGAATTAGTCGGTTGCTTAGATATCTAATAATAAAGTCTAAAAAGAGGGTTAGATACCAAATGACCAAAAAAAAAAGAAGAAGTTTTATGTATCAATTTTCCTTCTATATGCAATGTGTGATATTTTCAGGAGCCTCTCACTTGAATTTTTCGTGACAATGTATATTTGACTATCAATAAGAAATTTTTTTTAATCATCTCTTAATGTCATGTCCTTAAGCAGAAGCCAATTGGTTTGGATATTTTTTTTTATTATTACATGTTTGGATTGGTGGTAAAATATACTTTTCAATGACTTACATTGTACCAAGCAAGTTTGTAAGAGAAATTTTATCTCGATTTACGTAAATGTACTTCTAAAAAGTTAATATTCTTGTTTAGATTGGCAGTCAAAAGCTACTTTATGTAAGTAATTTAATATTTAAGAGGTAAATATGTGAAAGTAATTTTATCTCGGCTTACGTAAAGATACATGTCAAACAACCATAATCAATTAAAAAAACACTTTTATGTAAATCGAGATAAAACTTCTTTTACATATTTACTTTGAATTTTCTAAAATCACATAAAATAAGCTAATTTAAACACCTCGCTAATCCCAAAACAGATTCAGGCCTGTTTCACCAGACGTTAGGGAGAGGAAAAGGGGCGGTTGGTGGGTCAAACACACGGTTGAAGAAATTGGATTCATTTGGCTCCCATTTTGACCTAAATGCCTTTCGAAGCTCTTCTGAGTCTGAGTCATGGTGAGCTCTCAATTTCGCTTGAATGCTATTTTTTAATTTTTATCTTTTATCATAAAGTTATCACAATATATAAAATAATATATATATATTATTTAATAATATTCATATCTTTTTCAGTTAAAACTTTTTAAATATTTATATAAACAAGTTTTTTAGTTTCATTAAAAGTTACTATTGTTTCTTTTCAATCTATACATAAATCATATCACATTATTTAATTTCAGCGTTAATTTTATTTTTCAAACATCATTTTACTAAAAAAAAAAGTTATTTTCATCACTGCTAATTCCAATGGGAATTGCCAACGCTATTATTTTTGTTCGATTAGCATTGTGGGGCACAAACAAAGTCATGTGCTTCATCGAGGCAATTTGGATGAGCCCATTTCCACTATTAAAGAGATCTTTGGTTCCATGTCTTTTTGGAAACTAGTTTTTTTAAGGCAAGTCACCGCTTGTAATACTCTCAATTATTCACTCAGGAGGGATATAGGACGGACCATTGTTCTTTGCAAAGGAAAAGGCAATGGAAAATCTTTGTGTTAAGGGTTAGTTATTTTTTTTTGAGGAGATTTAAAAATATATATATAAATTACTGAGTTATTTTTTAACTAATGTAATTCAACAAGATATTTTTCTATGTTTCATGCAGCCTCACCTTTTTTCTAGGGGCTCTTTCTTCTTTCTCTTTTAAGTTCTTTAGTTCATGTTCTCTTAATTACTCTTTGTTTCTAGTTAACATCATTCTGTCTTTTTGTTTTTTTTTTTTGAAAAATTATTCCTTCCATATGTTAAATGATGAATATTGAATAATGAAGTCTATACATGAGTTTTGGAAGTTGAGCTCCAAGAACAATAAAATAGTAGTACGATGATTTTGTTTGGCCAAAATGGTGGGATGATGAAAATTGCATTAGAAATGATGTAAATGATACATGGACCTTGATGGACCTTGGTGTATCATCTAAGGATGTGTTTAGATCACATTTTCCACATCCCATAAGTATTTATTTATATATTTTAAGACACAATTTCTTTCGAATATTTACCTCATATAAAACACTTAAAAATAAAATGAAAATAAAGTAAACCAAACAAGCAACACCAAATGTGTGTTTGATTGGAGGGGAGGGGAAGGAAGGGAAGGGAAAATGCTTTCCTCCCCTCATTTGGTTTAAAATTGAGAAGGGAGGGGAATTTAAATCTACCTTCCTCTCCCCTCCTAAACCCCTATTTTAACTTCATTTTAAATTAGGATTTTTTGGAGGGGAGCCGAATTTTTTGATAAATTTATCTTTGCAAATTTTTTATTATTCCGTTAATGCCCATAAGGAAAAAATATTATTATAATTAAAAATCCTGTAGTAAAATTTAAAAATTATTATAATAAAAATATATTATCATAAAATTAATTAAAAATATTAATTATATAATTTTAATTGACAGAAAATAAGTTATTGTAAATAAAAATATATTTTAACAAAATAAATAATAAATAAAAATATATTATTCTTAAATTAATTAAAATAAAAAACATAAAATTATAATTAAAACATATATTATACAAATTAATTAAAATAAAAAAAAAATATTATAAATAAAAAACATTATTATTTTTTCAAAATATAATATTACATTCATTGTAAATAAAAATATTAATGCATTAATTAATGTTAATGTATAAATTAATTTATATAAAATATAAATTAATATATAAGAGTAAAATAGTAAATTACTACAACTCATTTCCTTCCTTTCTTCCTACTAAACAATGGATCATTAAAAATATCTTTCCTCATCTCTCTTTCAGCTAAATCAAACAAGATGATCCATTTTTCTGCTATTTCTGACCCTTCCCTCCATCCCCTCCTTTACCATCATTTTCTTTCAAACCAAACACACTCTAAGTAACATTTTCCAACAGCATGCAACAAAAATAATGTTGATGTATATTTTTTTATTATTAAAATTACTTAATTTTTGGGTGAAGTATCTTCATCTCCCACATATTTTACTTTGATTGCAAAGGTTTCTCCTTCATTTTAGAAATTCACAGGCCTCCTCCAAAATTAGAAGTTACCTACTTGAAAATTTTTTTGGCCAAGAGAACATGATGCCATCCATCTTCAATAAATGCAACTCATCTTTCACTATATGCAACTTATTTTCAACTAAATATAAAAAGTTTTCAAGGCACAAGTCATTTGTACATAACCAAAGATATGTTATTATGTTACATATATAGCTGAAGTAGAATTGCACATACTCAAATTTAGATTTTGGCTAATAAAATTTCTAAACAGGTACTTTTAATCAATTTTCCTAAAAAAGTTGCACAAAAATGTGAAATTAAGAAAAAATATGAAACAATCTGAGGTTTACGGATATAATTGTACGGCAGTCATACAATTGGGCCCCCCCCGGGAGGGGGGGGGTTAATATGAAAGAACACAATAATAGGCAATATAATATTGGGTTGTAGATATATTTAACAACAGGGAGCCATATTGTAACTTCAATCTCCCAGAATGAATTTCACTGCATATATCAAACCACGTGTCATGAGTGAGTCAGACCAAGTAAGTCATCCCCACTTGAATGATGTTGGTGTGAGGAACTCTCATGTTTGCTGTACCTCCTCTGCAGTTACTTCTCAGAAATGCATAAAAATAATTTATCACTAGCTTCTTGATGAAAATGGAGTTCTTCTTTGCCTTCACATCCCCATGTCCAAGCAAATAGGTGCATCCTGACTCCGTCGCTTCCCTGAGAGCAGCGAGCTCATATTCAAGACTAGGGTCTTCGTCTGATGACATGACGCTAGCCGGCAGCAAGATCGAAGCTTGCTTAGAGGTAGAAGCTCCTGTTTCTTCCGGTTTTTGACCCTGCATTAATGGAATACTTAGGTCCTCAGACACATTCCCACTGGGAAGGTCAGAGTCCTTTGATATCACAGAGACACTATCCATGTCCTCATTCTTATTGACCTCCCAGGAACTATCATGAGCCTCCTTTCTCAAGAATCTCTCCAGGCTTTCAATAAGAAGCTGCTCAAATGCATGGTGATCTTCCTTCCTTACGTCTTTGTAGCCATACCTGGCAACACTACGAAACATGTGGTAATCTTTTGGACCGACTCTTCGAAATAGGAACCTTTCCTCCATAGGAACCACTGGGACTGGAACATATTTAATACAAACAAAGACTATAGTGGAGTGGACAGCAGGGAGGTTCAAGAGGAACTGAGCAAAAACGGAGGGAATGCCGTGGACAAGTTCGTTGTATAACAATCCGATTCCCGGTACTCTTACAGTTCCAAGATTGGAGCCAAGATCAACCATGAGGTCCATGGAGATCTTCTCCCTGACTTCACTTTGGTATTTCAGAACACTTCCATAGTTCCATGTGTACATTATAGAGAGGAAAAAACAAGCGAAAGCAAGCGGAAGCCAGCCACCCTCTGTGATTTTTGATAGGACGGAAGACATGTAAACGAGCTCGACTGATCCAAATATGAGTAGGAAACCAAAAACTAGGAACAAGTTGGTCTGCCAAATCAGGAGCATTACAAGACTCACTAAGGTGGTGCTAACCATCATGACACCTACTTCAGCAATGCCTGCAACAATGATATGAATTGCACGAGTAAATAAATTAAACATGAATTGTATGTAAGCCGTGTGTTGAACAACTTGATTTTGTCACTAACAGGTTGTGCAACGACATAATTTTATGTAAGTCAGCAAGTAAAATGCATTTTATATGTGGACGCAGAACATGAATTTGAGTACAGAAATGGAATTCAAGAAATTATTTTTATCCAAAAATCAAGAGAAAAAAACGTGATTTCAAGTTAATCCATAGTAGGGGCATATGCTTTATCATTACTGGTATCAGAAAATACTAAATAAACCAAAATGTTCAAGAACTATGCTCAAAATGTTATTACAAAACGGGAATAAACAGTGATTCTATCATACTGCTGTTTTTTCACCTACTATATTCAAAAGCACCCATGCAATTTAATTTTGGATTGCAGTCAAAGTTTTATTCGTATAGCAATACCAATGCAATTATATAATTTTTAACATATCAAATTGCAATCATGAGCTACTTCAAACAGGTGGCAAACCTAGGATGAGAAATTCAAGTTAGTGAATTATTCTACAAAGTACTTCTAGAATTCATTCCAGGGTCACTCTTGAACAAGGAAAGAGACTCTTCAAGAAGATTGAGAGGGGGGTTACTTTACCATATGCATTTGCAATACTAGTAGTGCCCTGGAAGATGGAAACAACTACTATGCACATAACCAACAGAAAGTAGTTGATTACAGGGATGTATATTTGACCCATAAACCTCTTTGAGGTGTGAATAATCTTGAGCCTTGGAAAGCAGCCCAAAGCCATAGATTGCTTTACACATGAAAATGTAGCAGATATCATAGCTTGGCTGGCAATCATAGCAGCAAGTGTGGCTATCACAAACACCGGCCAGAACAGACTCTCTGTATTACACAAAGAAGAAACGGCAAGTACCAAAATGATTACAGTAGAATATACACCCCTTAGTTATAATTTCGATGATAATACTCTTATTTACTAGCACACAGGTAGTCGTGTCAGCAAAATTCACCTGGAACAGATTCATAGAATATTCTTGAATGAGAATAAGGGTGCTTCATTAGATAAGCAGCTTGGCCCATATAAGCAAGGAGGAGACAGGGAAATACCACAAAAGAAAAGGCAATCTGTATGAGCAATGAAATGAAGCTTAAACCAATTGTACAAGGATGAACAAACTTATCTTATGGGTTAAATCTTTATAGATATATAGATAAATATGATTTGAATTTCTTATCTTATTCATTCTGAGGAAGAAGGTATATATACAAGAGAGAGGAGCCTAGGCTTTAATAGAATAATGCCCTATCCCTGTGATTATGGTACAGATTAAAATATCTACACATTAATGAGTAAATCCTCTAATATCCTCTCACTCTTCAAGAAAGAAATTGAGGAATCACAAACCTGAATTGATTGAACGGAAAAGTGACCTAGATCAGCAAACATTGCTTCAGCACCTGCAAAAGAAAAGCAAGATAGATACAAGCTACTGGTTCCCTTTTAGCCCCCATGTGAAAGAGCTATTTCAACATATCACAATTTTCTCATTTTCATGGAAAAAACAATCAATTAATTGCAAGAGTATTAGAATAGTTTCTAGATCATTCACATTTTGTGGTATATCCTAGCAAACCTGTGGTATGTGCATCATACCATAGCATGTAGCAAGAACCTTATCATCAGCAAACTCAATGCCAAGTATATTATCTTTGAAAGAAAGAAAGAAACCTTCATTGCTTTGTCATAGAGGCAATGTGATGTGGTACAAATTAAGTCAAACTAACAATTATTCTTTTTGAGACATTTTCA
>QFDD01011669.1:0-10307 GCA_006871305.1 Vachellia collinsii
TAATATAATCGTTCGGCGAGTTTTGGTTCATCAGAAACCAAAGGGAAAGATCAGGGAGGAGGAAGGGGACCTTGCAGATAATGGGATTGCCTTCATCATCGTACTCCTGGTCCTGATAAGTTTCCTCTTGTGAATTTTCTTCCTCCTCCTGCTCCTCTTGTTGCTTTTCCTGAATAAAAGACTCCACAACCTGCTTCACAGAGGCTTTGTACTGCGGCTGCGAAAGGTCGAGGTCGAGTTCTTTGGCGGCCTGCTTCCTAATTTTGGACTCGGTGACCTCGTCCATGTTTGATTCTTCCAGAATCCTCCGAACAGTGCTCTTGATTCGTCCTTTGATTTCGGCGTCCATTTCCAGCAGAACACTCAGCGAGCGACCCTGGCACGAATGTTGGGAAATTTGGCGAGGAAACGGCAAGGGAGCTCAAGGGGTTTATATAATTGGGAGAAACAATTTCATTTAAAATTAGCAAAGAATCTGAAATTACACTCTATAGTCCACACGATTATGATATTAAGTTGAAATTATATTCTAACACTGCTCATTTATTAAAAAAAAAATTAAGGACGAAATTTAGATCCATTTAGTTATATTCATTAGATCTAATTCTCCAATAAAAATTCATACATGTGATTTATAATGTATTTTATTGAAAAATATTCTATATCATTGATAAAATTTTAATTTATTAAATAATTGTATTCATTATTCAGACCTTTGTATTTCAAATTATGCATAACAGATGTAAAGTAAATGCTATTTTTCAAATCCTACTTGTATGGTATCATATGTTAGCTCTTTCTTCAACCCCATTGAAGAGGGACAACTTTACCTTTCGGTGTTTATTATAGCAAGGCATTATTCTCATTATTCTTCAGCGCGTAGAACCGTACCTCTGCCCAAAATTTTAAAAATTAAGACAACATCAATATCTTCACTTAGTCCAAGCATTTTTTGTGTCAAGAGTTTAATTCTCAGTCACTAGATCACTCCAGGTCATGAAATTATGCCCAAAAACACGAAGAAAAAAAATATTATAACATGTTTCCCGCATTCTTGGAGAATGTTGCATAAAAATTTTGAGCAAACCACATCTTAAATCCAGAATCCTTCTGCATATCAAACAAAAATATGGTAAGTATGGTGATTTCTGGAAGCCCCATTACATATCGGTCTCGAGCATTGGTTTAAACTTTTCTTTGTGGGCCGTCTGGACAAAGGCATGAGCTTATGTATATATCCCCACCAAACATGTTTCACCTCCTCAATTTCCTTGATCCCTCCTCCTTCTCGCTGCAATAGTTGGAATCATGAAATGCGTTATTATTAGCTTACATTACACGAAACATCAGGAAATAACAGGGCAATCTGAACTCTCAGCAATAACATTCATTCAGATTCATGAACTATAACTTCCCGTGTTTTGAAGAGCGAGGACAATTGCCTCGTTGATGGCAAGAATATGATCCCAAGCACATTTCAGTGACAATTAACACAAACTTTTAGGCTTTGATCCCCTGCTGTGCCAGTTATTTTGTGATTATAAAATAGCAGTCGTAAAAGCAACATGTTCAAGTTATTTGTATATTTTTATTTTATTCATAATAGATACATTTTCATTCCAATATATTGCACTTGAGCACTGCATAAGAATAGTCACAGCAGAGGCAGAGGGGCGCGTAGGTGTAGTAAGAAATCCAAACTTACCAAAAACTTTTACGAAAAAAATGGAAGCAGTCATAACCGGATATTGCTTCCACTCAACGTCACGGGTGCTCATTTTCAAACATTACTGATTTAACAAGACAAAAGACGATATCAAAATCAGCAAAGAGCCATATTTGAAACCCTTCAGGTAGGTGTACAAAGAGGAACACCAGGATAATGTCACCTTTAGCTTTCTGATAGATGCAAAAACATATTTGAATAATCATGACAAAGCCTCCCTTGCAGAGCTATATTGCAGGTACCATACAGAGAAGACCAAATCTAGGGAATAAGGAGTTGATCAGAAAAGAAGAAAGAAAACTACCTTGACTTGTTGTCACTGCCAGATCTTATAGAAGCTTTTCCACCACGTCCAAAGGCCACTTCGTCCATACTTTGTCCTTGACGCCTGTACCTCCCACCGGAAGCCACGAATCCAGGACAAGGCCTGTAAGCCTTAATAGGCCACCATCCAAATCCCGGTACTGTAGCAATCCCTCCTTGGATCCTCCCTTCGCCATTACACCCTTTCTCGATTTCTTCCCTTCCACATGCCCTACAACCGCTGTAGAAAAATGCATTGAGAAGCCGATAGACTCAGCATCAGTTAATTTTTTATCATCAATCCAAACATGGAAAGGTCTGTCAGCGGAAAATTTCATTTCCTTTACGTATTAAAGTTGAAATGAAGATCATAAACAGGGTTAATAAACTCTAATCCTTAAGATACTAAACGCCCCAAAATGCTACTTCAAACCTCGGTGAATCACTGGGTATAGTTCTCATCGTCCAAACTTTAGTATATACTCATGTACCGATAAGATATCATGAATAATTAAAGCCTGATAATCACTTGTCAGGTACCATAGGGGAGAGGGAGTAATGGCGAGCGAATAAAAATTAACTTTCGGTGCTCTAAAGTGGATAATGGTTCAGTAACTAAAATTGATCTAACAAGGAAATAGTAAATTACAGAGTCGGTACCTCTGAGGAATCTCTAAAGCTTCGTCGATGGTAGAATCAGATTGGAGGGGAAGTGCATCTGGGGAAGAAGGGCCATCGCCCACCACAGTAGTTGAAGAAGGAGAACACAAAGGAGCATTAAACTTAATAATAGGCGGGTAGGAGACAATTTCCCATGAGTTTCTGGATATGAAGTTGCGCTTATACAGATGACTCTCGTGAGGACTCGGAACGGAGAAAAGAGCAAATGCTTTTGCCATTCCCTCCCTCTCCAACCACCTCTTTTTTTTGTGTGCCAAATCTACCTCTCCGACCACGCTTGTTAGTTTTTATCCACTAATCTGAGGGATATATCAAAATGAGCGGCAGCGAGTGAGGCAGCTTGATTCCCGGTATATCGGACTCGAACCCCGCCTTGCTTACTTGAATCATGATCTCTCTCTCTCTCTCTCTCTCTCTCTCTCCCCCCCTCTATTGTGTCTTTGTTTTGTGCATTCTTGATTATTATCCTGCCACTCCCGAATCCCGACCAGTTCCATCTGCAAGTACATTATATTTGGATTTAAATTCAAAAGTAATTTTTTGCTGCATATTCTTCTTAAATTAAAAGATTCTGACATTAATACCGATTTCGCGGATTTCATACTCGGGGATTTAAGGCAACAATCATTGTTGGACCACCAGTTTTGGTATCCATAATTTACAATTAAACCATTTTGGTTGTAATAAAATATAAGAGGATGTCACAGTCAAAAAGGCAGTGTGCTATTCCCACAAGGAGGCACGGAAGTAATTGAATGATTATGAAGGCTCGCACTATATATCCACAATCCCAGCTTCAGATGCCAACTTTTCCTCGTTCGTCATTTCATTTCTATTCGTCCATGTCTCACTTCCACCTGTAATTACAATTTTTTTTGGAGTCCTTGAGCCATTGCAATTGGGATTTCTTGAATTTATATACAGTATGCAAGCGAAATAGAGATGGGAAACTAAAAAAGGATCTTCACCAAAGAAATCATGAAAATTTCAATCAATCATCTTTGCTTCAGGGAATTAAAACCACCTTTTGTAACTAGTATAATCAGACTAAACAATGGCATCAACTCTTGTCTCACTCGTTTATCCATGTACAACCTGTTGGTCCACTTCCCCGGTCATCACAGAGCTGTGATGATGAACCATATACCAGCGGCCGTTATGAAACTCAAAGACGTTGGTCACGTTGAATGGACCTGTATCCATGTTGACGACATATGTTTTCATGGTAACCCATGCCATGTCTGTCAACACCCGAGCGCGTACGTCCCGCACCTGAAAGTTCAATCCTTGATCCCAATTGAACGCAAGCTGCCAACTCTGCATTACTGCATTGTACCTGCAGCATGGGTGATTAATTGATCGTACCACTCAACTTCCTCATCACATATCAGAAGCCAGATGTCCAAGAGGATGAAAATGAAGAACTACAATTTCACAGGCCCAACTGCAATTGCACATCATAAACTTAAAAAAGGGCTACATAACCATCTCTTTACATGTGATTGAAATATATATACATACATATATATATATTACATCACACATGTATATACATATTTCAATTAAATGTCACCGTTCATTCATTTCATTCCCCCCGGTTTCGTTTTGTAGGATCCCTAAAGAGTTCACAAACATCCACTAAATCTAGTTAACTTGTATGAGACATGCCCAGCAATAAATCACAGCAATGCCTCCACTAAACCAACACCAAGGCCCAGGGTCCTAATGGCATCTTTGATTAAAGATAAAAACAACCACAACTATAATTAATCAACATAAAAAGTAGAGGACTAAGTTCAAAACATGAATTTGATCCCAAAATAATGTCCTGTAATGACCCAAAACAACCTCCAAATTGAACGTGGAAAAAGAGCAACTTCACTCAGAAAATACAAATGCTGCAGAAGCATGGAGGATATGAAACTTTATGCGCTATAAATGACCCAGATACTTGCTAAATTAAACCCCAACTAGCTCTCTTTTAAGATGCCAAATCCAACTCACTTTTCAATTATAAAAATACACCTTACTAACTTTAACGCACCAATATAAATCCAAAAATATTTGTGAGTTAAGGTTACCAAGGTAAATTGAACAATACCTTTGAATAATATATGGATATTATGATCTATGAACACCGTAATAAAAATTCAATGGATGGAAAAAAATACAAATAGACATATCAATGCAAAAAGATGAATTTAAAATCAAATGTCAGGTTAAACTTACAAGATTATAGAAATAAAGTCATACCCGGAAAATAGTTCTCCTGAAGCATGAATACACTTCACATAATCCGCATTCAACCAAAAACGACTCATAGCTGCAAGAGACTTTTCTCTGACAATATTGTAGAATTCTGTATTAATATTCACAATCGCTCTTGTGGCAGCATAGTAAGCTTTCCACCCATTAATTGGTGTAACACTATCTTGTTCCAACGTAAAGTCCTAGAAATAGAATTTCAAAAGGAAAACAGAGACGACGAATGTGGTAAATGAGAATAAGATATTATTCAGAGAAATCAATAAAATTTAAACATACAGTGCACTAAACCAGTAATGCAGAGTTTGATAGAATTCCACAAAAAAAGCGAGAGGGAATTTATCATTTATAAGCACTAGCTTTATCCTCCAATTGAATCAATTCCCAATTGCGTATATATAATTATAGTCACTAATTTGGGACAAGAGGAATTAAGGAAAAGAACAGATCTTATTTGGAATTTTCAAAAAAGTTTAACAAGAGTCAATAGAGAAATCAATCCAATCTCTAAGTCCTATAGTAAGTAATTGTTTTGGAGACATAGGATATGACGAAACATAAGGGGAGTTAAGAACCCAGTCCCATTCTCATTATCAAAATCATAGAGAAGAGTAATGTCTTCTTCTCCCTTTCTCTTTTCAGGTATTCTTAAGAGAACCTTCTATGCTTTCTTATCATCAATGGCTCCAAGAAGAAATGGCTATGTCAATGTTGTAGCCTTTTCTCTTCCTATAATCCTCATGGTCATAGTAGCTTCAAGGAAATGGCCATGCAACGTTTTCACTACTATTTTCGAAAAAATGAGAGCGATAATATTCAACAATCACAACCACTTGAGATAATTTTCCCCTGAAGTTCTTGCAAAACCAAATCAAAGCTCATAGGTTTAACCAAGTGGTCGAAAAAAAAAACGGACGTTATTGTTCCAGAAACACAGTGCAAGAGCCTAATTACGCATGACATAGTACCTAAATTATAGCAAACCGGTCCACCGAGATAGCTGAAATGCGAGAAGACTCATAACAACAAGAAGCAGTCATGAGTCTTAATTTTAATACGACATCACCATCTAAAGTCGATAGCCAACCAGATATCACGACAATCACCTTAAGCCAGAAAACAGATTAGTATTTGTACCTTGGAGTTTGTTAATTTACCTTGTGATATAGCGCCTTCCATGCATTATCATCATTTGCAGCCTTCCGCATCAAAGAATTAGTCATTGAGAGGCGACACAAACTCGGATAATCCAAGTAACTCAAAGCATGGGTTGTAATCTCCGGAACCAAATTCTCCATCATTGACGCACCTGTTCGTCGGTCTGTTAACAGAGCCGGGGTAGGGGTGGGTGGCAGAGTGGGCGTGGCCTCCAACATTTCCGCCCCGCCCCCGTTGAAGTAGGGCAGGGAACTCGTGGAAGGAGAATCTGAATTTTCAACGCTACCGTTGCAAGAACAAGCGCAATCGCAAGACTTCGTCGGGGAAAAACCGTCCGAGTGAATAGATGATCTCAGAGTCTTGAGGGAATATGGGAGTGAAAATGATCTAACAACGGAGAAGAAAGCAAACAGAAAACAGAGCGCAGTAACTGTTACGGCTACAACGAAAGGCTGCGATAAGACATCGATGCCGAAGATAGAGAAAATCTCCATTCATAAGACATGAAATCTTCGCCAAACATGAACCCTAGGAATTAGCAGCAACCCGCTCCAAGGGTTATTTTTGCAGCGGTCGTCACCTCTTCCAGTCGTTTGCGCAAGTGGCCATTACTCCTCGTCCGTAACCCTAATTTTATTTTTTCCGGTCGGAGGGAATTTGAAGAAAAGAGGGGGAACAAAAGGCATGCTGGCTTAAATGCTCAAACCCGCAAAGCCGTGAACTCAGTGCTGCTAGTAACGGACTCAAACAAATCCCAATGACGTGTACAGTAAGTCAAAAAAAAAAAAAAATCAAATCAAAACAAATATTCAAATTAAATGCTTGCACATTTTCTTGGTTTAAATTAACACAATGAAAAAATAAAAATAAAATTCGACCTCCTAAAAACTTAGCAAAAAATATTATCATTTTTATACAAGGTAACACAAAATTGATTCATATCCCAAATCTCTAATAGAAGAGTATTAAAAGAAGAGGATAAGAGGAAAGATGTGACGGTTAATATGGAAGGAGGTATTTGGATGCGTCCTAATTGGGCGGCTGTGAAGACGCGCGAAGCAAAGAAGTTTGGGCATTGGCGCCAGGGAAAACGGAAAGGATGAATGGTTGTTGAGTTGAGGTGTAGTTGTGTTTTTGAATTTGCCATTACCGTCTCTTTCTCTGAGGATCTATGCATGTAACATCATCATCTAGCTGCGTCTCAATCCCTAACACTACCTCTAAGCATGATGCATCTTCTCCTTCCTTTGCTTCTTCTTCTTCTTCACTCTTGATGATCTCTAGAATGAATCAAGCATGAAGAGTCAATCTCCTCCTCCTCCTCAAACACACAGCTTCTTAAGATTCAAATGTCCCCATCACAAGGATAACAATATGAGCAGCTTTTATGAGCTCTCCTTGTCCTTTCTCTTATCCCTTTGGTGTTTCCTTTTCCTCTTCTACTCTAAACCTGGCTTTGGTCATGCAAATGGAGGTATATCCCTTCCCATTTTCACTTTTTCCTCCAACGCTCCATTATTACCTTCATTTCTTACCTTACCTGTCTATTTCTCTTGATGGTAATGGAATTCCACTCATTAGCCCTCCCCCCCAAAAAAAAAACCAAAAAAAAAAAAGTAAAGAAACGCTAACTAGCTCTCAGGATGATGAATAATTCTTGAGTTTAATCACTGATGAAGTATTTGTCAAACATAGGCGTCAATCGAACATTTATAGAATTCCTTACGGGACATTGTAGTAACTTGTGCTTGAAATAGAGCTTGATCTATCGCGAGAGGAGAAAACAATGTAGCTGACTCAAAACCAACCTGCTTAGGATAGAAACACTTCCGTTAGGGAAATATGATCTTTACCGGGTTTGCAAACCATCGAAATCTCTGGTCCCGTCATTATGGAAATTTGGCTTTCGAACTGTTTGGGTGCTTAATTGGTCTTTATTGTCTTCTACCTCGGGTGCAGAATTGCTGTCGGGCTCTGCTTAACCATTGTACTGAGAAGTGTGATACATAGGATCGATACAAATTGTCAACTATCAAGCACAAATATGAAAATAATTATAAGATTAACAGGGGTGATAGTGGTTAAGTGACTTGTATTCTTCCTCGTGTCATGTTTCTTATTAAATTTTTATTTAGATATTGTTAGGGAAGTTGCCTCCTGACAACAGAAGCCGACCTTGGCCAATCTTGTCCCTCATCAATGATCAGATAAGCAACGCATATTCCTATGTTACTAATGGAAGCTATGTTTACAAAAATGCAGCTCCATTTGAATTTAATGGGCCATCTAGCTCCGACAAACCCAGAAGTACAAATCAGAAACCGGCAAAACCCATGCACTCACTTCCTGAGACTACTACGTTAGATCAAGTGTTTCGGAAAGTTTTAGGTAATTCTGCTCTTGTTTGTAATCTACGGCCCCTAGAAGACATTAAAATGAGGCCAGAACAAGCTTCTGATGTGAAAGATCGTCCATCATGTCTGGATTATGATGGATTTCAAAACGCAACAGGACAGGAAAGAGGTAGTACCATGAAACCAAAGCTTCTTAACAACACCCGACGACTTGAACCTGATGGATCAGAGTTCAACTTTGCATCTGAATCTAAAGGTGCAAAGGTGGTGGCTTATAATAAGGAGGCAAAAGGGGCAAGTAATATACTAGGGAAGGATCATGACAAGTACCTGAGAAATCCTTGTTCCGTGGCACGAAAGTTTGTTGTGATTGAGCTAGCAGAAGAGACTCTGGTTGATTCTGTGAAGATTGCAAACTTTGAGCATTATTCTTCTAATGTCAAGGAATTCGAATTGTCTGGAAGTTTGAGTTATCCAAGTGAATCATGGGATCTGCTGGGAAACTTCATTGCAGCTAATGTGAAGCAGGCACAGATATTTACGCTGCCTCAACCCAAATGGGTGAGGTATTTAAACTTGAGTTTGCTTAGTCATTATGGTTCAGAGTTTTATTGTACACTAAGTGTTGTAGAAGTATATGGCATTAATGCAATAGAGAGAATGCTTGAGGATTTAATTGTAGCCACGGGGGCGTCTGTTCCTAACAAGTTGCCGGAGCACAATTCCAGTATCCCTTCATTGAAGCCAGAAGGTGATCAAATTGATAGAAAAGGGAAAGAAATTGATAGTGAGAAAGATGGTACGGCGGCTGAGATCTCAAGCAATGACACTCAAAAGCTTGAGGAAGGAGTGATGAAAAATCCAATCGTTGCAAGTAAGATCCCTCAACTTCCTGATCCTTTAACAGAATTCAAACAACTAAATGGTAGGGTAGCTGGTGATGTTGTTCTCAAGATTTTGATGCAAAAGGTGAAGTCAGTGGAGCTCTACTTGTCAGGGTTAGAGGAATTCATCAAAGAATTGAACAAGAAGCAAAGTGAGGCTCTATCAAATCTTGAGAAAGAGGTGTCCAGATTATCAGAATCCATAGATAAAAGCAAATTAGAGATAGAAGACCTCTGGCACCAAAACACACACGTGGTACCTTCTCATAACTCTGCTACCCTTTTCCTGTTTCCCTTTCAATTTCACGCACACGTTCGCAAGATTTCTCAATCTTACTCTCCTCTTTCCCAGGAAAAAGAAGTAACTGAAGTCGAGTCATGGAAAGATGCTATCTTATCTCAGGTCAATGCATTGGTCGGAGAAAATAGCATGCTAAGGTTTGGATAATACTTTCCGCTATTACCGTTTGATGGAAGAATCTTAGTGTTGCCTTTGTGGACTTCGTTCTTATCTGTTTTATTGTGGAGTTTAACACGCCTTTCATATGCTTCCCCTTTCAGATTAGATGTTCAAAAAATTGCAAGTGATCAGGCAAATCTGGAAACTAAAGAGCTTGCTGTGCTAGTGGTGAGCCTCCTATTTGTGTGCCTTGCAATTCTCGGGATAGTTTTGGTAGGAGCATACAATTATGGTAAGGAGCGGCATGCAAGTAGAGGTTGGGTTACGTTACTTGTCTGTTGCAGTGTAACCCTATTCATTATCTGGTTTTAAAAGGATAGGACATAACACGTAGTCTCGTAGAATTGATATCAATAGATAGAATTGTTCGTTTGGCGCAGGTATTTCACAACGAATTTATTTAAAAGGATAGGACATCTAACGAAAATTGACTCAGATGAACATCTTGCTCACTGCTTCTTGTTACAACAAATTGT
>QFDD01011685.1:0-10200 GCA_006871305.1 Vachellia collinsii
ACCGCATATTCGAATGTGAAAACAACATTGTAAATCAGCATTAACATATTCGAAAGGGATAACCACTACTAAATTTAATATATGATTAAATTTTAAAATTAGCTGACAACCTTAATCTTTTTTTTTTAAAAAAAAAAATACTGTGGCTCTTTTTCCTCCAAAATTACATGTCCTTCTTAAATTCTACTAGAAATTAAAATGTTAATTATTACAACATTTCATTGGAATGCTCACGATACGAAAATGGAATCACGAGGGCAATTTTCATCATTGTTATAAAAACTGTATCATCATTTGAAAAGAGTCCTACATTTTAAATCAACCAAAAGGATCTCATGTTAAGAATAAGAGGGAGTTGTTTTTAGATTTAAGTGAGCCTTTAATTAATTGGTCAATATACATACAAGTCAGTCTCATCAATGTCATCCAGATTTTATCTATTTCTCCATCTAATGGTTATTATACTGTGATATTACATCCATGTAAAATATATTTAACTAATACTAAAAAAATTAGTTAATATAATACGTTTCTCGTAAAATATCATAATTATCTTTCTCAATTCTTTCCATCCCTCTCTTGCTCAATTACTTTTAAGAAAGTGTCATAAATAATTTAGACACATACGTTAAAGAGCATAGGAGTACTTTTAAAAAGGTTGTTGATGATAGTTAAACTCATCAAAAACCTGTTTGAATTAACAGTAGAAGTTAATATTCTAACATGGTTTACAATCTATAGAATTAATATGTAAAAAAAAGTTATGTCTTAACTTATGTAAACACGTTTTTATAACACTAAATAAACATGGCTGTATTGTTCAAAAAGTTATTATGATATTTTAAAATTATTATGGAGTTAAATTTACAAAGTGTTAATAAAGACTGGTATATAGAGTAGAATCGAGGGCGAAAAAGGCACATTGCCGACACTTGATGGCAACGCAGACTAACCATTGATCATCATCAATTGCTCTGTTAATCACATAAAGCTAAGTTTACAGCTTCCTCAGTTCCTCTTAGGGAATTAATTTTGTTTATTCGATGAGTTGATCTAACTCGGCCAGTTTACAAGTTGCGCTGCATTATTACAATTCATCAAAAACTACAGTGATTGCCCATCGCAGAATTATTTTTAGCCAGTATGTTTTAATTTTTCCTCATACATACAAGTTAATTACGTACTTTGACTCCAGAGATCTATATCATAAAGTGGATAAAGATATTCTAATTCAGCGTGTGACTGTGCTGGAGGGTAAGACGCGTCAGCCATTTGTGTGTCCATCAGAAAACTTTCAAATGGCGCCTGGGAAAATGAATCCAGCAAAGCAAAATCATCCTCCACGAGCGTGTTGTGAGGAAGAATAAGTGGAGATTGAGGAGGAGCGTGCACCAGCATTGTTTCTGTTGGATCGCAAAACGTGTCATCCAAATTGAGGTGGGCCCAGAAGTCTTTGGTGTCAGGCTCTTTGAGGGCATCCAGAAAAGAGAGGTCATGCAGAGATGAATTTACAGAAGAGGAATATGACTGGGGAGACAACGGGCTAGAATCCAATACTTCGACGTGGGAATTGGAAGCAGATGACTGAGAAGAAGAAGAAGAAGGAGCACTGTGGGGTTTGGAGGTGGAAGTGTCTTTCGACTTTTTAGATTTATGTTGTTGGCCGGTGGAGTTGTGCTGAGATCGCTTCTTGAGGGTGGTGTGCCAGTGGTTCTTTATTTCGTTATCAGTTCTTCCCGGCAAATGAGCTGCAATGGCCGACCACCTGCGATATATATGCCCATTGAAGTTAATTAATTAATTGGAGAATAATTAATGATTCCGATTGGGTTGGGACACACACACACACACCTATTGCCCACGTCTTTGTGGAGTTGAATGATAAGGTCCTCTTCTTGTGGGGTGTAATTGCCTCTTTTGATGTTGGGTCTCAGATAATTCATCCACCTCAGTCTGCAACTCTTCCCGCACCTGGCCAGCCCTAAATTTCAGAGATAATATTCAGAAACAAGACGTCGTCGTGATCATATATCGTGGAACTACAATGAGGGACCTAGAGAAATTGAGAGTAATTGAGTGTATACCTGCAAACCTGGGGAGTTGGCGCCAATTCCAGCTGCCATACCTAGTAACATAAGCAATTAGCTTCCTGTCTTCCTCGGGTGTCCAGGTCCCTTTTTTGAGTCCGCTTTTGTCATACGAAGGCGTTCTCACCATATTGTTGACTCTTGCAGATATATGATAGTATATAGCTGGAGAGAGGGGAAGGGGGCGAGGGAGGGAGGCAGAGGAGAGAGAGGGCTGAGTCTAATTTTGGGTGCGTTGCTGCGACCATCCAAGTTTTGAAGGTGTGGGGGGATTATATATATATATATATATATGGGGCTACGCGTTGAGAATGGGGAACGTGATTCACACCACATGAAAACATAAAATAAGAAAAAGTACCTCTCACAGGATTCACTTCACTCCGATGCACTTTGTAGGAGAGGGAGAGAGCGCCTTCCTGGAATCTAATACGAAGGAGAAGATTCCATGTCACCCAGCTCATCCTTTCTAGCTTCTCCATTTGGCCCAGAAAGTCAAAGCGTTCATTCTGCCATTTCCATGAAAATAAAAGGCAGCGCGCCACGTGTATTCTTACTCTTCTTTCCCCCCTTGACTCATAATGCACGACTGAGGTTGACATTTTTAAAAAATAGTAAACCAGGAGACGCATTAATGGCTAGTCTAACCCGTTGTGGGATATTTAGTTTTTTTTATATTAACGGTCAAAAATATATTTTTAACCTGATTTACTGTTTATGAGATAAATATGAAATAAGTTTTATGTCGACTCACATGAATATGCTTCTGCTACATCATCACACAAGTGCTCAAGGGCATAGACATAAATGAAAGAAAAATAAAAAGACGATGACAGTATGTCACATACATAGGTCAGCGACGCTATTATGGAAGTGGCGGCCCCAGAATTGCCCTTGGGCGACTAGATGGCCTGGTAATGCTTAGATAGCCTTTGAGGCAACCATTAGTAGCGACACGGTCCCCAGAACCTCCATGACCGTGGTCTTGCTCGACTCGTCCTTCAGAAGCTTCCTCTTTTTAGACTACTCAAGAACAGCTTTACCTTTGAGATGGGCAGGAGCGACAAGAGGGACTTTAGGCCTCGGCTTGGCATCGCCCAACCATGCGCGGGACTTGACGTCCTTCCCACATAAGACAGGCATAATTTTGAACTTCATAGCGATGTGGACTAATAACAACACAAATGACAATGAGTAAAACAAGCTAGATTAAAGACAACCTAAGTCTCCAGTAAAGTGGCTTACCATGAGGGACCTCCGAAAGATGAAGAAGTACGCGAAAGTCTTTGTCGGCTGGGAGAAAGTTGAGGTGGCTTGGATGAGCTTGTCACTAGACCCAATGGCTATCGCCCTTATGGGGGGTAGTTGCAGACAAAAAAAAGAAGATATTTATCATGAGTAAAATAACAAAAAGGAATAGTCTAGATATGAAACTTAAACTTACTCTTGAAGTTCTAGGTAGATCAGAAGGGAAGACTGGCGACAAGTTGGTCAGACTTCATGAAGACAAAAAGGTCTCCCCAACCCTTGTCGTTGGTTTGGTCTCTAATGATTAACATGGGGGCTGCATGCTACGGTGACAAGGTGTAGAACCCTATCTTCTTACCAAATGGGTAGTACAATTGTAGCAGGTTTTCCACTGTGAGCGACATCCCTATTTGCACGGCAAGTGCCTCCAGTCACGTAACCACCTGCTGACTGTGAGGCATGAATTGTGTGGGTGCAAGAATGAAATACTATAAAATCCACATAACAAGGGGGCAAAAGAATATAATAACAAACAAACTTGTCCATTTGTCGACAAACAAGTCTAAAGAGTCATAGGGAGAATGAACCATAATCTTTGTCGTAGGAACTATGCAATAACTATAGTGCAGGTTCCCGAGTTCCCTTTTGCACATAGTGCACTCCTCTTTAGGGACAGACTTGAAGAGAGAATTAGAACTATCGTTATTCAACTGGGCCATATCAGAGATGACCCTTACAGATGCATAGAGTTAGACAGTGAACTCAACATTTACAAATTATGGGTAAATATCTATAGAGGAGGGTTCGCCTAAAACTGACAAACAAGTGGTTGGAGGGCAAGAAGAAGTACAAGAAACAGCACAAACCTGACACAAGAACAAAGCCTAAACTTAGAAATAAAGAAGATCGTGGAGTTACCTAATCAAATGGAGCTGGCAGTTAGCAAGTTCACCTAGACGAGAGGAGCCCGTGTAAAAGATGGAGTAGAGATCAAAAGGCAAGTTTTGTCGATGATGGAGAAGGAGAATGGAAACTGCACAAATGGGAAAGCAAAAAAATGGTGGTTACAAAAAAAGCAACTTCCCCTTACATCGGGAACACGCACGTGCTCAATGATTCAAGCCCAACTATCAGATTTAGTTTGAGACAAATGCTCCAGATTGCGACACGTAATAACTAGAAGGTTAACCGTCAGGGGAGCTTGACACATGTAGGACAATAAGCAGATTCTTACTCTTCCCATCTACGGACCATAGGTAGAAATGGTGGGGGATTATTGTATATGCCCAATATGACTTTGGGCTAGAACAATCTGAGGCCCAGTCTGCGGGCCATGTGTGAACATGCTCTAACAGAATGACCGACAGAAAAATGTTAATGAGACATGTGGAGGCTTTCTAACAGAAAAAATCCGTCTTCCACATCCCATAGATTTCGGGTTAGACTTTTGATCCATAGATATAGCATCTAGTCCCTATATTTCTGGGGACGGGGAGACGTGCAATGGAAAACAGAGACCACCTATTTATTTATGCTTTATCCCACATTGTAGACACGTTTCGCATCCTAAAAAATTCCCACTACTCTCTCTCTCTCTCATACTCTACAAAATACTAATCACTCCCTCCCTCCAACTCATTCGAATTTCACTGTATACCAACAATTTCATTAATATAATTTTTCATTATTCATCTTACCCTAAATCCATTAGTGTCTATATATTTCCTTTTTTTTTGCTATTGGTAAAAAATCCTTTTTAAATTGTTATTCACTAAAATCTGATCAGACAGGAGTAAAGTCATCACTCATGCTTTTCTAAAATTTTTTAAGATAACCATGGAAATTTTAACACAAGAGCATGACTTCCAACACAGTTTAAATCTAAAACATGGATCTTATGACATTGAAAACATTAACTTACAATTTTTTTTTTAAAGAAAAAAGGGTCGATACTGTTAAAGCTGTCAATGATTGAGGCTTCTCAGAAAAGAACAAAAAATCCTAAATTTTAATACCCTTTAGGATATAAATAAGGGAGAATTTGGGATAAGTCCTCTATTAAAAAAATAATTATAAAATGGAAACCTCCACAAAATATAAATGAGTTTCCATGATATGTAACTGAATTTTCACATTATATGCAATTGATCTTTTAATTATATAACTGAGCTTCATAAAGGTTCAATGACAACTTAACTTACACATTATGCAACTTAGCTTCTATAATAGTTTAATGGCAGGTTCTATTCTCTAATTAATTCTCCAATGGAGGATTCATCGCCAATTCTCCTTATAAATTATCATATCTTACATAGTTAAATGAACAAATCGAATGGTATCCAGGCTGCAGCCTTATAAGTTCAACTTAGGAACGCTGATGATCATGACATTCTTTTCAATTAGGGCCACGGAGTTTCGCCCATGTCCTAATCATGGCCTTCAACGTAACTGTGTAGAAATTGTACCTGTGGTGCACAAAAACGGAGTGCTAAACGGTCTCCCACGTGGTCCTGTCCTGTCAAGTAAACATGTGGTTAAGGCAAGAGATTAGAAATAAGAAGGCACAAAAAAGAAAAGAAAAGAAAAGAAACTTGGGAAAGATTGTTTCGGATGAATAATACCATTCCACCTTCGCTCACTACTTAATACAAGCAATGAGTCTTAGATGCACCCTTTTTATGCGTCAAAAAATTTCAATTGAAGATATATTTAATGAGTTAGCCGCTTCTGTAATTTGAGTAAACCGGAGAGAATAACTGATTTACGAAATGAAAGTAAAGGGAGAAGAAATAAAAATCAAAGAGCCGATGCGTGAGACACATTGATGGTGATGCATGTAGGCCTTGAAGAAAGGTTTGTACGTAAAAGATAATAGGAAGAGCGTCTTTTCCCTTGAATGAAGACCAGTGGCTGTGACAAAGTGTGGTGGGGGGTGATTTTATGTTTGTTTGCTTGCGATCATTGATTCAGATTGTGTGTTCACAACTCCTCACAATCATCTCACATCCATTTATGTATATATGTTGAATTCTTTTTTTTTTTTTTTGCCAGGTATATATGTTGAATTTACGCTAGCTATATATCAACTCATTTGCTCTCCCGGCTTCCTCAACACATCTGATATTCGTCATGGTCCTTGTGTGTGTGTGTGTGACTGTAACTTCTCAGAGTCATATGTAACTCCAATTCAAGAAGGCCACAAGTACGTCATTTACCATTCCCTCTCTCCAGTCTTGTTTATTTGACCATATCTATTAATTTTTTTAATATAATAACACCTTTAACAAAATGTAATTAATAAAGCATTCTGCTTCTAATCTTTTATATAACTTTAACTATTGTTATTAATCTTATAGTAAAAGAAGTATCTGTGTTGGACAAAGGAAATAAAATAGTTTAGGAAAGTTTGATTATGTAAAATTTCGGGCGTCCTTGAACATGACCATCAGTCCAACACTTTATTCATTTTATCCACCGTCTTCATATAAGCTGGTTGAGAATTTTTAGAAAAATTAAAAATGTTAAATGAATTATTTAATTATAATATATATTTTAAAATACTTATACGTAGTAATTAGATTATATATATCAACTTGTAAGTCAGAAAAATTAATTTAAATAAAAATAATACAAACTACATCAATTAATTAACTTTTTTAATATATTTTAAAAAGTTGACCGGCTCGATTTTAGAACTTGAAGCATGTGCGACGCGAGATATATGATTGGTCAAATGATTGAGTTTTGAGATCGTGTTTAATTTATGCAGAAATTAGGGCTACCATGACAATTTCCCTTATTTTCAAAACTTATGGATTCCAATATTCATTTTGATTGGTGTCTGTCTTTTTCGTGAAAGAAAAATCGGAGATGGTTGCTGAATGTGAAAACAGGCAGAGTCGTTAATTAATTAATGCATTAAATATCATCGAATATATACATTAATATGGACGGAGGAAGCCATTCTGTCAGGTTTCTAGAAAGTGAGAGAGGAATCATTCCGGCCAACGATTCCTTGCATTATTATCTTAGCAATTAAGTCCAAGTATTGATACAAAATTCATCCATAATTCTTTTTCTTCCGATTCTATTTTATTTCTAGCTCTAAGTATTGGGGTGGGTATTTAGTAAATGCAATTAAATTGCATTCTTGTGATTTTGGCACAACTAATTAACTACGCAAATGATTAAGTTTGCCCTTTATTTCAAAGCACGAGTATTAAAATTTAAATTGATATATTTTGAATATATTCGTTGATGGAATGCAGTTACATATTTAAAGAAGCCCAGAAGAGGATGGACCCCCATTTGACCTGTTCAAGACGACATCTTGATGCAAAGACCTGAGAAATAGACATTTATTGAATGTGCAAATGGGAAAGCATGAAAAAAGTGTACTCTCCAGTCAATGGTATTAATGTTTCACAACAAATCTCCTTAAAACAAGTATGGTCTTGAATTCAGCACATTTTGTGTAAAGCCAAGTGGGTGTTAATTTTTCCCCCACAAATATTTATATCCATTGTATTGTATATACTAAAAAGAAATAAATTAAAAGTAATTGAAATAGGCTGATTTTAATTGGAGGGAGATATTAAAAGGTACTTAGTAGCTGAGAATTTTTCATAATTTTACCTTTCTTAATTATCATGAAAGTAGTTAGACAATGACTCGCACAAAGATTTTTTTTTTTTTTTGGGGGGAGGGGGGGGAAGAACATGTAATGTTGGTTGCCATTCAAACTTCAAAGTATCATCAGTGTCCTCACAAAGAGGATGACGTTGCTGCGACACTGACTTCCTCTGTGTGTGTACGTACACCCAGTATGGATTCTTTGACTTGATCACACGCCAGTCATATTCTCCTTTTTTGCTTAAACAAGCAAAAAATGATACTCCTGTTCATCTTTTTTTTTTTAAAAAAATAATATAACCCTCGATTTATCTTTATTTGTTCCTTCATCTTGTCGTGTCTTAGCTTTCAGCCTTAAATTTTCTTAGGGTAATGTCTTAAGCCTTATTCGGCCTCCCAGTTGTGCATACAAGCACCAATTAATAATTTTATATAATTAAAATTACCCTCAATATAAGTAATTAATTCGAGGATTTTTTTAATTAATTATGCACTTTATGACTAATTAGTAGTATTAAATAGAAAAATTAATGCTTTGGAAAAAATATATTATACCATAAATTATGTGAGAAATATTTATGATAACGATAGAAGGGACCAGAGATTTTCAGTAACGTGTTGAAATTTAAATAATGGTCCTCAAACAATTTCCTGCTCGAATTTAAAATAAAAGAATTTATCATTTTAGGCTTTACTACAGTGCAAGACTTTGAATTAAGGTTCAACGCGGAGAAAATTGGGGCCAGCTTGTGACGTCACGCCAGTGACGTGTTGTGGACCATTGGATGAAGTAAACACGTGATTAAGGAATTATTTAATAACTCCCAGTAAATCTGGAAAAAATTTGTTTAATACCCTTGTCCTTTGAGAAATGAACCAAGTGGCCGGAGTGACAAAAATTCCTTTTACTAAATGGTAATATTGTCGTCCTATTGCTTGCACATGGAAGATATTAACGTGGATTCGTGAAGGCAATCAACCAGCCTTCACTATATAGTAATCTTATAGGAATCGGAAGCACATGTGCATCAAAACAATGTTCGTAATCTACAAATTGATTGATGTGTGTGTGTGTGTGTGTGTTGCCCTAAGTCTGAGAATTAGAAGAATATGGTCATTTTAAAAAAAAATGCATGAAAAAGTCTTGACAAGTTCTTACTTATTACCAATTTGTAACCAATCAAGTTAACGTTGTTGTTGAGAAATTAAATGAAAATATTAATTAATAGCTGGTTGAGTTTTTTTAGTCATCAAGCAGTGATCAACGGAAAAACGTACAAATGCAAACTTCGAGAAGTGAAAGTTAGAAAAAGTTCTTTTTCTTGGTTGACTAATGGAAGTCAGCTAAACCAAACGAGCTCAACTTGCATCGATCAAATGGTTTAATTGGTTTCAAATGAGAATCAGCCTAACGTATTATAAAATGAATCACTGGTCGGTGCACCGGTGTGATGTACAGGACAGGATTATAATTTTGATGATGAGAATGATAACAATTTTATAGATTAATACTTTCAAATATAATGATGTATTAGGTAGATTCGTTTTATAGTTGTAGATACAAAAATAATTAGATGCAATGTACTAGTGATTTAATTTATAAATAGAAATAAGCCAGCTACGTGAGAAGAGCTACGAGTGAGAAAATAGATGAAAATATTAAAATCTTATAAAAAGATGTTTTATAAGAAGTAACAGTTACACTCATCATTATCACACAAATCTAACAAATCCCATGTTCAGTGTGATGAATTGAGTCCGACCATTACTCTAAGGACAAAACTTATATCTATTAGGCTCAAATGTTCAATTAATGATCCTTTAACAGAATTTTGAAATTTCTCCATATAAATTTTGGTGACCAGAAAAAAAAAAAAGGACTTGGGTTGAGATTTTATTGGAGAATTGGACCTAATAAGGAAGTGGATATAAGTGTTGTGCGCAAGGTTCACCAACTCGGACCGGTGATTGAACCGGTCAAGGCAGTAGGTTAAGGGTCAGTTGGTCAAATCGGAGTTAAACCGGGGGTCAGACCAATGAGGAATAAAAAAATTAAAAAATAAATATAATCACACATTGACACAATCAAACTATCTAAAATTGAAAATTTCAAAATTTAAGTAGTAAATTCCATTATTAACAAAGTAACAATTATCAAACTAATCATATACTTATAGCTTATCCATTATCCAACATTATTTTCAATTTCAAAATAGTTATCCTAACAAAGTAT
>QFDD01011690.1:0-10357 GCA_006871305.1 Vachellia collinsii
CCCCCCCCCGGGGGGCACCTCTCAATTTTTGGAGGCAGACATGTCTCCTCAGCTTACACTTTAAAGGAATAATGTTTCAAGGAGAAGTCTCTCCCAACGAAACACCTTTCATCATGGAAATTGCAACATTGCCTGTATAATTTGACTAATATGGTAGTAACTTGCTTGTGTAAACATTATACTAGTGAAAGCACTTTTTTTAAAGTACCTCCGAGTGCTTCCCACACAAGCACATATATAGTAATGCTTTGCCAATGGCCTAGTAAAATAGCATAATATAATGAAAGTTTTTTTTCCAATGGAAAATCGTGGATTCAATCTCATTTGTAACTTTAAATCATTAATGTTTGCTCATGTAATTCAAAATAGATATAGTAATGCCTTGGGACAAAAAAAACCTAGGGATCAATGCCATGGAACCCTAAAGAAAATATCACATAATGTTGTATAAAATACTAGAGCAAGTAATTGAAGTTCCATTGTCATCCTAATCATAGCAATCAATAAATAAGCATCATAAGCTACCAACAAGCACCTTCTTCCTCTTGTCTCCTCTCTAATCCCTTATAAAATACTTCTTCAGCCATGAAAGAGAGTATTGTGAAATTAATGTGACGTTGAGCTAAGAACTTCCAACAAGAAAATAAAGTCAAGGAAGGATATGAAAACAACTAAAATAATTAATAATTAGCGAAAAGCTTATAATCATTGGGAGGTTGAACTTGAACATCTTTGGTGGTCCTTAGCAACCAACACAAGGCCCTAAACTGATATCAGGACACTTTCATTCACCTGTGTGATTAATTCACTACACTGTACAACTTGTCAAGTCCTTCAGACTTCTTCCAATTTCTGGCTTTCTTTTCAAGCCTTATAGGACTTCTTAGTTACACTCTTAGTTCATCTTTCCATCATCTATTTGATAAATGAAACAGATTGAAGTTCAGTATTTACGCTTAAAAGAGCCAAATGTATGTCTCCCTTAAATAAGTTGCATTAATAGTTCAAAAGTATCAATTTCAAGAGCAAATCTTCTAATACATTATTGAATTTGACACTACAAAATACAAAATATACCAGATTGATCAGTGTGTGATCGGACTACTACTAAAAGTTTGTCCTTTCCCTCTCTTTAAGTAGATCACATATATATATATATATATATATATATCTATATATATATTCTACAGAAAAAGATATGCCCACATCTTTAATTGTGAAGATCTCAGGCTCAATACACACCATTATCACAAGAAGGAACAGATTAAAATCAATTCAACTTTAGAACTTTAGTGAATGTTTAAAAAAACTTGGATATCCTTGGAAATCCACATTAATTATCCTCTGTCAATATTCAAAATTCACTGCAAAAAAATATAAACTTAACCACAGAATTTGCTACGGAATTACCGACGGAATTTTAATTTGCCACAGAATGAATTTATCACGGATATTTTTTTGACAGAATTTCCAATTTTCTGTGGCTAATTCAGTCGGAAATTTAGTATTTTTTATAGTGATTAAAACAAAGAGAGAACAACTTCTTCAAGTCCAACCGTGTTTCTCAATTTGATCATGAATATGTTATTGTATTTTTATCAACATCCTATTTAACTTGACCAATATATATATATCAGCATCTTATTGATTTAATGGTTTTTTAGATATGATTGTGATAATTTGTCTTCCATGAAACTTGAGTGTAATTTCCGTTGTATATATCATAGTAACTAACAAATTTAATAGTGATTTTTGTTTCACGGGACATGGGACGAATCCTAGAGGTGATTTTGAACAATATGAAATATATATGCACGAGTGGGTTAGTATCAGATTGAATCAAATCTTATAATCTCATATATATATATATAATTAAAGAAGCTCTTGGCTCTAAGATTTATTTGCTAGCTTTGCTTCTAGCTTGCTGCTACACTACAAAAAAATATCTTATTTCCGACGGAATTAACCACGGAAAAAATTCCGTGACTAATTCCGTCGGAACTCCATCAAAAATTCCGTCGGAAATTTCAGTTGCAAAATTTGCCACGGAATTAACCATGGAAAAAATATTCCGTGGCAATTCCCGACAGAATTTCCGACGGAAATTTTCTGTGGTAAAATTAGCCACGGAAAAATATTCCGTGGCAAATTTAGCCACGGAATTATTTATTATTTAATTAATTATTTATTAATTATAATAATTATAATTTTATTAATTAATTGTTAATTTCAATTTTAAATTTGTTATTTATTATTCTTATTTTTTTATTATTTAATATTAAATCTTAATTAATATATTAATTAAAATCAATATTAAATATGAAAATATTAGAAATAATATTTATTTTATTTGAAATAATTTTATATTAAAATTAATATTGTTTAAAATAATAAAAATTATGAAATTAATAATCATATAAATATTATATATAAATAATTTATTATGCAGTATAATATTATATATATATATATATATTTAAATATACGTTTAGAAGATACAAGGTTCTTGCAGCTCAACTGGCAAGGGATCACGGTATGCACAGGAGGTCGGTGGTTCGAATCCTGGAGGAGGCAAAATTGAGAATTTATCAGGTGGCGACACGTGGCATAGGCCCGGGGTGAAGTGGAGGCTAGCGGAGGTGCCACGTGGCATTATTATTTAATTAAGAAAAAAGAAATTTACCATGGAAAATTACGTGGCAAAATTTCCGACGGAATATTCCATCAGAAATTCCGTGGCAAATTTCCGACAGAATATTCCGTGGAAAATTTTCCGACGGAATATTCCGTCGGTAATTTCCGATAGAATGAAAATTCTGTTGATAAACATTTTGTGACGGTGAAATTTCTGACAGAATTCGTTCCATTGGAAATTCAGTGGCAAATTCCGTGGGAAACCACAAGTCCGTCAGTAATTCCGTGGCAAATTCCGTGAGTCATTTCATGTTTTTTTTAGTGCTAATTGAAGGAACTGATAGAGCAAAACAAAGGAATCCGCATAATGGTTTGGTGAAACTTGAGACGCTTCTGTGGGCAGATTACAAAAGCTAAGCACTCAAGAGGAATTCTTATGGTTTCAAAAGGCAAGCGACAAATGGCTTCAATTTGGAGATAAAAATTCAAGTTTTTTCCATGCTTCAGCTAAAATGCAGGTGAAAAGAACCAAAATTGAAGCTCGGCAAGATGACAAGGGTAATTGGGTTTCGAACTCGGTGGATCTTAAGCACATGGCGCAGGAATTTTTCCAAAACTTGTATTCCAAGGACCCAAATGTGACCCAAGTTCGGGATTGGCCCGTCGCATTCCCAATGCTAAGCACGGAGCAACTTCTCCATATCCATAGACAAGTTTCTGCCGTAGAGATAAAAAATGCAGCTTTTGCAATGGGTGCTTCAAAGCTCCGGGTCCAAATGGTCTACATGCCCACTTTTTTTAGAACCAATGGGTGGAGATAGGCCCACAAGTATGTCAATTGGTGAATGAGGTGTTTGCTAACCCCATGAAATTGGAGTCCATCAACTAAACAGACATTATCCTGATTCCCAAAGTTGATCACCCCAACAACTGGAAAGAGTTTCGACCTATTTCTCTTTGTAATGTGTGATATAAGATTATCGGTAAGGTGATCACGAATAGGCTCAGGTATGTGATGGACTACCTTGTGATTCCAAATAATGTAGCTTTATTAAAGGAAGACAGAGCTGTGATAATATTATTATAGCTCAGGAAGCTATTCATACTATGAGAACGAAAAGGAGTGGAAAGGGCTTTGTTGCAGTAAACGTTGATATGGAAAAAGAGTATGATAGATTAGACCGGAATTTCTTACAATCCACTTTGTCTAGCTTGGTGTTGCGGGATGATTTTGTTCACCTTATCATGAGCTGTGTTTCAACTGCATCTATGCATTTAATATGAAATGGCACCCCTTCAGAGGTCTTTGTTCCCACTAGAGGAGTAAGACAAGGTGATCCACTAAGTCCATCTCTGTTTGTATTGTGTATGGAACGGTTGGGGCAATTGATTCACCAAGAGCTTCAAGTCAATAGATGGAAACCTCTAACTCTAAGCACAAGGGGAACAAAAATCTCACACTTGTTTTTTGCAGACGACCTAGTGCTTTTTTGTAAAGCTTCTCAACTACAGATGAGCAACCTAGAAAAGGTTATGAGGTTTTTCTGCAGTGTGTCGGGACATCAAATAAATTTGCAAAAATCGAATATGTTTGTATCAAGAAATATTCCCGCAACTCGAGCGGCACAATTTAGGAAGCTAGCAAGTTGGAAAGGTAGATTGCTTAGCATGACAGGGAAAACGGTCCTTATTAAATCGGTTTTTTCTACTTTGCCTTTCTATAAATGCAAACCATACTTCTCCCAAAGGGTGTGTTGAAGGAGATTGAAAAACTTAGCAGAACTTTCTTCTGGAACCAAAGTCCTGAGATGAAAAAAATGCATCTCATCTCCTGGGATAACATTAAAGCGGGAAAGGAAGAGGGAGGCTTGGATATTAAGGATTTCATCTGTCAAAACAAGGCTTTCATATGGAAACTGTGTTGGGGTTTGCTTACTAAGCCTCAAGCTCTTTGGGTTCAATGCTTATGGAGAAAGTATAAATGTGGCAATGGGAAGATACCAGAGGTGACCAAGAAAATAAATCAATCGGCTGTTTAGCATGCCATCACATCGGTTTGGTCTAGCTTCTACAAAGGAGTGGGGAGTAAAATTCAGAAAGGGTGTAACACCAAAGCATGGGATGAACTATGGACTCCTCTAGATAGACCCCTTCAAGATTATGTGGATAGGAATCTCCATCTTTTAAATTCGGAGTCTATGGTTAGTGATTTTGTGGCTACTTCAGGTGCTTGGGACTTTAATAAATGGAGTTTATTTCTTCCTGATTGGGTTCTCTACTATGTCCAAATGATTCCGCCTCCTAGAGGTAATGCACAAGATATATTCTATTGGAGAAATTCTAACAATGGGTTTTTCAGTATTAAAGCGGCATACAAGATGATGCATGTGCAACAGAATCTTTCTAATAGAGTTGACTGGAAGGAAATTTGCCGATGGGAGATCCCTGAAAGAGCAAACTACTTCATGTGGCAGGTTTTCCATGAGAGGCTTCCTACAAACTCACTTAGAGCAAAACACAATGTCTCAAATAGTACTGAGTGTCCTTGTGAGTGTGGTTGTGAGGAAAATATTATTCATTCTCTGAGAGACTGTGAGGTAACCAGAAATGTGTGGATGCATTTAATTAACCCTTTATATACTACTACTTTCTTTGCTAGTGATTTGCAGGATTGGATTAGATGGAACATGACCAACGAACCGCAAGCAAGGAAGCTATCGGGGTGGACATGGAAGAGGATCTTTGGCTTAGCATGCTGGATGATCTGGAAAAATGGATGTGGTAGAGCATTTGATAGAGCAATCCTTCAACCAAGGGAGCTAGCAACTAAGTGTATCTACCAATTGATGGAAGGTGTAGAGAATGGGTGTTATAGACACACATTATACCAAGTTCCAAATCGAGCAAGCTGCAAATAGAGCTTACCACCAGCTGGATATATGCGTGTTGGTGTAGATGGATCTGTGAATCAACACAACCATGCAGCAAGTGGAGGCCTCTTGAGAGATGAATATGGCAATTGGCAAGGCGGATTCCAAAGAGTATTGGGTTTGCATCATGTACAGAAGCAGAGTTGCAGGCTATACATGCTAGACTGTCATTATGCCAAGCTAGAGGATTTTCTAAAATCAAGCTTTATACATATTCTCTTGATGCTATTCATCTTATCTTTTCTGGCTGTGGGTTGTCTCACCCACTTAATCAAATCGTCAGCGATATACAAACGCTCATCCTCATGAATTGGGAGTTGGAGATTATTCACTCCCATAGGGAAGCACTTGTTTGTGCTGATTATATTGTCAAAAATGGGCATTGGTCGACCTTAGAGTATCTATATTTACCTAAACCACCAAACTTTTGTTTGGAGCCTCTCTATCATGATTTGTATTCTTATTTGGGTACAATTACCCCTGATTTTGCTGCCATGTATCAGATAACTATCAAGCTTTGCTTGTCTTGTTATTCAAAAAAAAAAAATCATTTCCCATGTTGCATTCATTGGGGCAAGCAGAGACAGAGTGTGCTACAATTTATTTAAGAAGAAGATAATTTGGTTAATTGAACTTAACCCAAGAAAGAGATTTTGTTTTGGTTTTTTTCGAGTTAAAGTCCACAACAGAGAGCGTTGATGAGTTGTCCAATTTTTCTTCCCTTTTCACGCATCCATAAAGAATATTACTTTTGAGTCTTTCAAAATTAATAACATAAAACTAACAGAAAAAAATGACAAAAAAAGACTTTGAGATGAAGCCTCATCTGTTTTTTTTTTTAAAGAAGGAATGAGCTTGAAAACCTACGGTTTGGCATGGTCCATTAGGAACTTGAAGTTGGATTGAATTAGACTTGATCTATTGAGTTGATAGATTGGTTCATGTAATTTGGGACCTTAGGTTCCCTAATTTTTATTTTCCTCTATTGGAGGCCAAAAATGAAACATGATAACTACAAATATAATAATAAAAATATTGACAATCATACAAAAATCATCTCAAAGCAATAAAACTTAATTGTAAATCTATAAGAGCCTCCAACACCATTAAATCAAAAAAACAAAATACAACATATAAATGATAAAATATAAAAACAATTTCACTTGGACTAGACCAGACTCACTTGGCCTAGAACCTAGTTAAGTCTATTTAGTTGGTCCGGTTCAGGCTAACCTGATTTTAATATATTGCTTATTTAGATTAGATTGCACTGAATCATTTCAGTTTGAATTAGACGACTAGGTTTTTGCTAACCCTTAACTTTAGGAATCAAACAATCCCCAATGGACCTTTTTTTAAAAAAAATAAAAAAATTGAGCCCCCCTTTTCCAATTAATTGCGGGACTAAATGGGCCAAAGGTCCAGTGGGATAAGCCTTGTGTAACGCACTAAGCCACTAAGAGTAATGGATATATTTTGTTCACACCAAAAAAAAAAAAGAATAATGGATATTTTTCTTTGAAAAAAAAAAAAAAAACTGTGGCTTTGCTGGAAAAGAGCTGAGAATGTTGAGAGTAAGTAGATAGACTAGTCTTGTTGATTCTAAATATAATCTATTTACTTAATTTAATTGGATTTAAGATATTAGTTTAGTTAATATGTTTATTTTAAAAGTAGCTAACCATCTTTTTTTTAATACCCGACTTCTCATTATTGATGAGAAATCATCAATATATATAATTTAAAAAAATTGATAAAAAATAGAAATAGATACTGTATTTATAATCCAAATCAACTCCCCAAACTTAAGATTTATATTGAGTATTAGAGAACCAGATTTTTTTTTAATGAGAACATTTAATTTTTAATTCATGTTCAACAACTACGAGTGTTTTTTTTCTGTCGTTTTCCCTCTTATGGGTTCATCCGTTCGCGTTCAAATTCGGCAGTCTACTTTTCCTTTTCTGTTGACAATTAACGTTCACTTTTCAAACCATCAAATCAAACTCCTACAATTAAGGTCATAGAGTAAACATGTGAATTAAGGATGTAAACTATTTTTTAAATATGATTTACAGTTTATAACGTAAGTATGTAAAAAAAAATTTATCTTAATTTATGTAAACGTATTTTTATAATACCCTTCCAAACAGGCTGAAAATTATTTATTGATTAGTATTGAGTAGAGTCAGGAAAATGGGCCGAACCTGTCGGGTCAGCCAGATTAAGCCCGTTTAAATCGATGGCTAGTCCTGTAATTTAGTGTTTAAAAAGGGAGGTGGGCCTAAAAGGGTCAACCTGTTTATGCCAGTGAATTTTTTTTTTAACTTTAAACATTCTTTATTCTTCTTATATTTTTCTTACCATATAATATATTATATTATAACAATTTCCTCTTTTCTTTCAAATTGTAAAAGAAATCTTTTCAAGACAAATACTTATTTTCAGTTATTGTATGTGCTATATAAAGACAAACATAAGACACATATATATTTTCACTCTTTTAATCCTTATTCTTTCCAATTTTAATATCAAACTTGTTATATTATTTGCCACATACAAACTACTTTTTAAAGACCAAAATTAAAAATATATTATTTTAACTTAATCTATTTGAATAAAGTGAAAATATGTTAAACATACATGTGACCCATGGGCCGACCCATGACCTACGGGCTAGCCCATGATCAACAAACTTAAGTGTCAAACAGTAAAATTGGGGAATGAATATAAACCTTTATTATATCATTTTATTTATTACATTAATAACATTTAAATATCTTCTTACTTCTAATTATAAATTATGTTACTACTACTGAAAACAATTTTCATATCCAACTTTGCCAAAGTCCAAAAATGATGATGATGGTAGAGGTGTTACGGATGAAATACTTGATATTTTTTTACCTCATTGAAGCATAGCCTTCTGAGCCAATTCCTAATGAAGCTCAGTCAAATTCAACTATCTTTAAAATTAGAGATAATGATGAAGATTGATGAAGAAAAAAACTTATGTTGTATAATTTGAGAATTTAAGTTTAAGACCTTTAGAGTATTTATTATTATCGATGTAGTTATTTAAATAATTAGATATGACTTTCTATGTTTTTGAGTAAGGGAATTGTATTGGTGTTAAAATTAATGTTGTATTTAAAAAAAAAGTTAAACGGGCCTCAGGCCTGAAGGTCAGCCCTCGACCTGACCTCTCAAGAGCCGGGCTTGAAAAAAGGGTGAGAATTTGGAACTTGGGCCTAAACGGACTAGCCTGTTTAAGCCCGAGGCCTTGTAGGGCCGGCCCTAATGCCTAACTCTAGTATTGAGAATCATCAATTTGCTTCCCCATGTCAACCTTATAAATATATCTCTAAATAATCTTGTATTAAAAAACATGAAAAATACTTACCTATTCTTGAAGTATCACATATACATATTTTTTACAATAAAAATGTCACAACTGCCATTTTTTATGGGCTCACAAACATCAATTATGATGGATTATAGAGAGAAGGAGAAATAATCAAGAGAAACTTATGTGATATAAGATCTATAAAATAAATATAATGGGTTAAGGTTCATTTTTACCCCAAAAGTTTTCACCAGAAGCACTCAGAAGTTTTTTTTTTGTTCAATGTTGCTTTGGAAGTTTTAAATATAAACAATATCATTGCAGAAGTTTGAAATATGACTAATGTCATCTTTGATGTTAATAATGTTAAACTTAAATGTTAATTTTGTCCAAAATTGCTGATTTGACATCTTTAGTTTAACAGTTAATAAACTATCATCTTTTAAACTAGGGTAAAATTGCTTTATTTTTAAACTTTTAAGATAAAATTACATCCAAAAAATTTTGGGTGCTAAGCAATACTGAGCAGAAACTTTTGAAATAAAAAAGACCTTAATCCAAATATACTTAAGACAGTATGAATGATACTCCTGATATAATGAACTATTATAAGTCCAATTCTGAATCAATTTCTCACAAGTGCATATAACCGATTCACAAGAGCTTTCTTTTGATAAAAGGATGATGACAAATTGAATAAATAAAAACAAAATTAATGTATTAAAAGTAATAATTCAATTACTAATAGAAGTTGTGTTTAATATAAAGGGTTCTGTATTCACAACATGATAAATTAAAATTAAAATTTTTATTAAAAGATATATTTTTATTTAGTACTGCTGCCGTAAAGAGAATTGACATTTAGTGGAAAAATACATATACTTGGAAAAAGTGTAATAAATGCAGATCAAATATTTGATATGACACCCCAATGGATGGCTTGGAGGATAAGTCCTTTTAAAATTGGGTCAAGAGCTTCCATCACATTGACTTTTATGAAACGATCCTAAAATATCAACAAGTTCACACTATAGTAGTATGAGGACTTGAATAGAAAAAGTCTTACATAGTTAAAACGACATCATTTAATCTAGGTGGTTGGGAACACAATCGAAATCAGATGGCAAGGCCAAGTATTCGTCTTCGAATTCCAAATCGCTTGATTCATTCGAAGAAGCTATGGAGATTTCTTGGGTTATTTTCAAGCCTTGTTGGTTTTCTCTGCTACGCTTTGAGTTCCTCTTTCCACCAACTAGTTGGTGAATGGAACTTTCTCAAGTTCGTAATTTACTGTGCCCTAAGTTTATGTGTCACCAGCTTATTCTTATTTTCCCAGAGATTGAGGCTTTCAAGGAGTTTCTTGCTCAAAGTTCATCTGGGTTTCTTGGTTCTGATGCTCACAACATTTTACTCAATCCTCTACGATAAATCAATCAAAGGAAAACCA
>QFDD01011691.1:0-10873 GCA_006871305.1 Vachellia collinsii
CAAGACACTCTAACAACCTGATTCTTCTCAAATCTTAATTCAATCCTTCCAATAACAAACCTCAATACCATAAAGCTCAATTAGATCAATTACCAACATCAAAATATAACAAACAAGTCAAATTCTCAATTTCCAAACCTAGGCTCAAACATCAAAAATACCAATTAGATCAAGACACTCTAACAACCTGATTCTTCTCAAATCTTAATTCAATCCTTCCAATAACAAACCTCAATACCATAAAGCTCAATTAGATCAATTACCAACATCAAAATATAACAAACAAGTCAAATTCTCAATTTCCAAACCTAGGCTCAAACATCAAAAATACCAATTAGATCAAGACACTCTAACAACCTGATTCTTCTCAAATCTTAATTCAATTCTTCCAATAACAAACCTCAATACCATAAAGCTCAATTAGATCAATTACCAACATCAAAATATAACAAACAAGTCAAATTCTCAATTTCCAAACCTAGGCTCAAACATCAAAAATACCAATTTTCCAAGGTTCAAAAAACCGGACCGAGCATTGAACTAGGTGAGACAGTGGTTCAAGGGTTGATGGTTCAGATCGAGATCAAACCGGCTATTTTAAAATAATATAATTTAGTAAACTGTATTTTATTTTAAAAAATTAATAGTTAAAACTTAGAATATTATTTTATTTTACCCATATTTTAAATTTTTAGAGTTTAATTAAATATCAGTAATAAAAACAATTGGGATAAAATGAATTAATTTTATTTCATGTCATTATGTGAAAATTTGTTTAAATAGAAAACAAAAAATTTAAAGCTAGTTTTGTTACTATGTTTTTTTTTTAAAAATTTAATGAATCAGATCATCCCATTTTGATTCCATTTTTCAATGTACCTTTTAATTTTTTAAATAATTTTTTCTTTTAAAACAAGAGTCAAACCGGTCAAACCGCCAGTCCAATAGTTTAACGGTTTGATTGGTTTAACACTGGTTTGATTGATCTGAACCGGTCCCTGGTTCAACTACTCAACCGGACCGGATTAAGGACAGGTTCACTGGTTTACAGTCTGAACCGGCTGGTTCGGTTCAGTTTTTTAAACATTGCAATTTTCAATTTTCAAGCTAACTCAATATTAACATAACCCAATCATTAAAACTCATTTCCAATCACATTATCATAACTTAATACTGTCATACATTCATACCCAAGCCAATGCCTAGGAGCCTAACCTGTATCGGGAGGTTGATTACTAGGGCCACCTGGGTTTGATGGTATAGAGTTGTTCATGTTGTTCTGGGATTGAGTCTCCATTGTAAGCATCTTCAAAGATATTTTCCGTAGATAATCAGCCTGTAATAAGTGAGTACCATACAATATCATCAATCTTGTACATACGTGTGTTTGCAATGATAAACATTAATGTAATGATATCAGTGATACTCCTCATTGTGAACTTACCTGGCTTGTTGCAGCAGTATAAATCTCCTCTTCAAGCCTTTGAGCAATCTTTCGAAGCTCATTTAATCCCTCTTGACCAGAAAATGGAAGATGCTCTTTCAATGTTTCCATTCTACAAATGGAAGGAAATAAAACTGTTAATCATTCTTTTCTACCCAACGTCTATAAGTATCTGCTTACAACAAATCCTAGGAAAAAAAAGGAACGAGCCAAATGAAGTTTTTAAAATAATAAAACTACCCTCCAAACAATAAACCTAAAGCTTCCAAAGACAGAACAGAGCAACCTAGCCAAACACTTGAATCCTTCAGTCTGAAATTACCCCAAATTTTCAATTATAAACCATAATTCTTGAGTTATAACCGCATCATAAATTAATCAAATAAACATCCTTTTCTTCTCATACAGCAATGAAGGATCTCTCTAATATTTAGTTGAGAGAGAGAGAGAGAGGAAAGAGAAGAAAATAGAGTGGCAGTGAGAAACAGAAGCACATTGAAATATAGGCAGACCTCATTACAATTAAGTTCAGATATCATGTACACTAACATAAACATTATTCTCTTCTTAATAGCTATCCTAATCTATCCAAATCCTACTAATATCATTTAAATCTTATTTAAATTCTAACTAAATATAACAGAGACTAATTCTTAATTCTCTTATTTGTAATTACATATCAACACCCACCACCCAAGAGGCCCTTGCCCTCAAGGGTCAAGTATAATCAAGGGTGAAGTATAAAATCTAAAAAAATCCTCTTGAATAGTGAAGAGATGACATTTTGAGTCTCTTCAGAGTTCGGCCTCCATGATCGCTCCATATCCTTGGGCACATAAACACCCAGCCAGGTGACAACTTTTGAAGCTCAAAACACACTGTCACTGTGCACAATCATCTTTGCTGTAGCTCATCCAAAACATAGTTTCTTCTCAGTTTTTGGAGTATCCCTCAAGCACTGTAGCTTTGAACGATTCTGGGTCTTCAAACAGTTTGGCAATGATGTTGAAACAGTGGGAAGCCACGTCACAGAGACAAACGTCGACAGAGAAGTACATACAGACAGGAAGGATGCAACAGAAATGACAGCAAGGAGAAAACCGAAGTAGAGGGTGGCGGTGGCCCTGCAAGTTGACAGCTATTGCTTTGAACAGCTCTGGTGGTCCCCAGACTTAAACCAACAAAGCCTTATTCCATCAAGTGGGATCAACCATATAAAACGTACAACGTCATTATACTTTATCAATGATCAAATCTTCAGAATTGAGTTTAAAAATCTAGTAAACTACTGCCTCTTATTTACAGGCATTATTCTCAATACCGATCCTAATCTATCCAAATCCTATCTAAATCCTACTAATATTGGCATAATATTCAAATCCTATCTTAACCTTACTCATATCATTAAAAGCCTGATTTACTATAACAGTAACTAGTTCTTAATTCTCTTCTTATTTATTATTATGTATCACTCTCTTCCATACAAACCTGTCAAAAAATGAGACAGGATGCACCTCCACGCCTTAGTACAGCCCAAGAATCGAAGGCCGACACCCTCACAAATAAAAAAATAAGTTTTTACCCAAAGAATTCAACATATTTGAGCAACGAATGTTTCGTAAACTCTTTTTTTCCTACCAAGTTTGGCAGACTTGAAAACCATATGCATTGCTGTTTCAACATGTAGCAATGACCATGAGATAAACTACTGACGGCACTTCTTTTTCACTCAATTGGAGGTCTCAGTCATCTACAAAATATAAGTATCAAATGACAAGGTAATGCTCAAGCAAGAACTTAGAATACAACATCAAGAAAATCAATATTCAGAAGAGATTAATTAGAGAACATTGGTTTGGAAGAACTGGCACACAAAGAAATCGTTGGTTTGGGGAGAAAAAGGAATGAGACAAGTATTTTATTGGTCATTCTGGCACTAGCTTTATATGAATTAGACAATTAAACATGGAGCAATTTTAAGTCCAGGAATGCAAACTTTTATATATCTCCAACAAAGTTACTCTAGAGAAGCAACCTTCTATAGTGGAGAATTACTCAACCCATCCTTGGACAATCAGAATTGGACACTTTAGTATTCATCATAAAATTAAAAGATATTATTAATAATGCCATCAATCCAGTCTTGTTCAAAGACATAAATAATAGAAATGAGCAGCTTTGATTGAAGAGGTGGATGATTTGACTTGGAAATGATGTGGCTTTAGCTTGTGGAGCTAAGAAACCAGTAAAATGTATTTGATCATCATCCAAATCTGCTTAAATGAAAAAAGGGCAATAACATCCACTTCAGGTTGGTGAGCTTACAGAAACGTTCAAAGATGAAAAGTAAATTGAGCAATTTCCTGCTGGGTATGGTTGTGATAATCCATTTGATTAAGAGGAATGGATTTAGAATTAAGATATCAAAAGATAAAGTTAGGCTCATAAAATTATCAAACACAATGTATTTTACGATTTTAGTTTCTGATGTTGTTATTTATGATTATTATGATATTTTCTTTTCTTTTTAATGAGTTTGCGATTTTTATCATGTTATATTATGATTTTTTTTAGAATGGTGGACCATATGAAAATGACCCCCTCAACATTGTGGGTTTCACAATATAGCATTTTGGAAACCTTGAGCTACATGAGTGACACAATCAATAGCTATGTTTGGCATGCCAAAAAGGAGAAAAAAATGACACAATCAATAACTATGTTTGGTATGCGAAAAGGCACAAAAAAAAAACTAATTCAGTTCAACTTAGAAATAGAATATTAGAACTAAAACATACATTTTGTTGATAATTCTCTGGCGTGAATCAGGTTGCAGTTGAGTTCTCCAATCACTTGTACCCATGGGTGGTTCAGAGCCATGAGTCGGTCCCCAGTTATTTGTATCCATCAAATTTAAACTAACTGAATACCAAAAACAAATTCCAAACAAGTCGGATTATAAAACAATAATGCAAGGGACAAGAGAGAGAAGAACAAAATTGATAAAGGACATGATTCGGCATGACCATATCTATTATAAAGTCAAATTCATACTTTAAATATCGATATATAGATATTAAATAACGAGACAAATTTGAAAATTTCCTCAAAATACTCTGCATGTGTCAAATCATGTTTTTAAGGTAACAGGAACTACGATGTGTAAAAATTGTATGTGTACGTGTTGTGTACTAATCCCTAAGAGAGCTTTTTAAAGTCTTGGATTGTTACTATGCCGGGTTACTCTCCGGTACACATTTTACAGTAAAACAGTCCTTTTCTTTGATACTTTACAGTCAAGCATCTCAAGCCCAACGCTAAGAGTTTAAATGATTTTGACTTCGTCTAAAACATTTCCTCTTCAGAAGATTTAAATGATTCCATTTCCTCTCTATGGAGTGATTTAGCCAAGTTGTTCTCAAGCAACTATTTCTATATCACTTCACACACACACAAGGAGGGGGAAAAAAGCTTCCTCATATTGAGCATTTTTTTACTAATTCAACCATTGTTGATGTAACATCCTAAATCTTATTTTTGTGCCTTAATAATAATTAAGAAAGAATTATTTGTAATAAAAATAAATAAATAAAAATAAAAAATAATAATAAAAATAAAAATAAAATAAATATATATAATAATAATAAATAAATAAATAATAAAATAATAAGGGATGGAGGATATGTCTTTTGTCGGCCATTTTTTTTTATAATAATATTTATATTATATTATAATATAATATTATATTATATTATATTATTATTATTATAAAAAAAATGGCCGACAAAAAACATATCCTCCATCCCTTATTATTTTATTATTTATTTATTTATTTATTATTATATATATTTATTTTATTTTTATTATTATTATTATTTTTTTTTTTATATTACAAATAATTCTTTCTTAATTATTATTAAGGCACAAAAATAAGATTTAGGATGTTACAGTTGAGCTCAGACATGAATAAAGGTTTTAAGGTTACACAAAAGACCTTGTTAAGGGGTCTTGAGTCCCTTCCAACCCAATCATCTTAGGCTCCTACTACCTACCTCAAAGCCTTCAAGTTAAAATACTTTCCCCCATTTTTCCTATTCCCGTGTCTGAGGATTTCACCCATTCCCACTTTTTTCTGTCCCAAATCCTGACACCTTACCCTCTTCTCTTGAGTTCTCCACTTTGGAGTCAATTATACTTGAGAATTAAGATTGTTTTGAGTTATCTATTTTTTACATCTCATTGAAATTATATTGGGTTTAGACGATTTCTACTTTCCAAAACTCGTAATTTCATGATCATTACCATTCGACTCTATATCCCACTTGACCTCTGGGTCATAAAAAACACCCCTTTCCTTCCTGCTCTTTGATCAAACTCTAACTTCACATGATCAATCCAATATGCTTTAGCAAGCCTAAAGCTTTCTAACATGCCAAAGAATAACAATAAAGAAGTTAATATTGAAATTGGAAGCGAGAAATCTTTCACAAGCCAAAGAGCCAAACCAAAATAAATGAGACAGAATCAATTCTAAAAAATATGTTCATCCAATAAAAAAGTCACGAACCAAGAGAAAACGACAATGAGGGAATTGGGCAATAACCAATAGATACAGAACTTGAAAAACACAGAACTGTACAATAAAAAAGGCACCGTTGTGGTCAACGGTAATGGTGAAACTGACAAGGTAGCATAGGAAGATAGTGAAATCACCCAGCTGTCGTCACGGTGGCATGGCTGGTGGAGGTGATTCTAACGACCTAAGCTACGTCAGAGCTTAGATTGAAATTTTGCAAGCAGATTAATGCTGAGCTTCTTGTCAAGTAGTGCAAATTGATTCGTTGAATTATTTCTTAAGGCTTCAGAGGAAAGAAACTTCACCTTGGCCAAAAAAAAGGAAAGAAACTTGACAGGCAAACAAAATTGGACATATTATCATATTGACCTCTACCAAAATGAAATAAAAGGTATCTACATATTAATCCTTCCAAATCCAAATCCATTACGAGCATGTTTGCCGTTGCGTTTATAAAAGTACGTTAACGCAAGTCGAGATAAAACTCTTCCCACATACTTAGCTCGTAAACCGTAAATCACGTTAGAAAAGTAACTTTCATTGCTAATTCGAATAGACCCTACATTGTTCTGATCCAATCTTTAAAACATGGGAAGAGCTTACTCTCATTTTGAATTTCAGGAGGGATTTTTGACCCATTGCACAACAAATTTTTCGTCTAACTTAATCATAGCCATCGAAACTTTATGAAGATAACGACTATCTGTCTCATTGAAATGCTTAGACCAAAAATTGACTTCACGATTTTTCATATTATGTGTTAATATATAAAGAGTTCTTGCAACTTGTGACCACCCTCTCTTTCTAATATACCACACAACCCTAAGAAAGCTCTAGGAGTCGTTCTAATAATATTTTGGCTAGACGGACAACTACTTATTCCACTTATTATTTCATCACGCACCCTCTATCTCTTGCCACTCAAACTGTAACTTATCGTTTTAGGACAAATCTCATTGACATATACTTGGACAACAGTACAACACCATTAGAGCCGCTGCTCTTTGGCACAATTCAAACCAACACAACACCAATAAAATGTATTCAAGTTCGTAGTCCATCTAACATAGAGAAAAATAATAATGCATATCAGTACATGAATAAAAACACAAATATATAAATCAGCAAGAAATAGTAATGGAGACGATATATAAGAACCAACGCATACTTAAGAGTTATGTATATTATATTTAATGGGCAACGTATATTATATAAATCAGTATAATAAATAGTTCCTAGAGTGAATTGAAGAGACTTCAGCTAATGCAGACAGCAAGAATATTTTATATATAAAAATAAATAGATAGATCCATTTGAAAGTGGAAAGCTCTTTAGGTGAGAGAGCAGAAAAATATGTGAAAAATATAACTAGGAAGGGCTAAGAAATCATTATCATCTATGGATTTTAACGTGAATCTTTCTCATCTGATCAAGACTCATCCATTTGATCTGACAGAAAAATTATTAAAGAAGAAAGAAAGAGGAAAAGAAGAAAAGATTGCAATCTCATCTCCATGCCTAAAAGGAAATTTAAGATGCAGTTTCAGCATTAATCACAAACAATGCCCAAGAAGAACCCCAAATCTAGATTGCATCGATTATAATAGAAATTGCAAGACAGTTTCAGAAATCAGTAAGCATCTGAGTATAAGTTAAGTCATTCTGCTCTTGTATCCTTGATGCTATCACTTAGTTTAATAAAATCAATATGTAACAAAGTAAATGACACAACTAACTGCAATAATCATGCACAGGGATAACCAAGACACAACAAAAATCCATAGTGAACATCTTGAAAATACGTCCATCTAGTTGAATGGACAATTAATTACTGAACATATCCAGACAAACTAACACAATGAATGATATGCAAGGGCACATTGTGAGGTTTAATTGGCATTTTTTTAAGAAAAATAACATAGAATGGGGAAATTGAGGTTGCCAGGTTGGGAGGTGTGAGGAATGAGAATTCATGGAGAGACAATAGAAGGGAATTATTGTTGCCACTCTAGCTCTATTTCATAAAGCACAGATAGCAACTCAGATTGCAGAACATATTTAGATTGCAGCACTAGCCCCCCACCCCCCATCACACAAATATAAGCAAATTTCTAAATTGCAGCACTTACCCCCCCCCCCCTCCCAAACCTCTCACAAATCATAAATGCCTACACCGACAGAGAGAATCAGCCAGGAAGACAGGAACTATATATAAGCAAATTTCTAACTTGCAGTATCTTTTAACCGACAAAAATTTGTTGCGATGCTGTGTTTTTTTTCTCATTTTTTTTTTCAGTTTCTATTATGAAATGGTCTATTACCAAATGACAAGTTGAAATCATTCCAATATGAAGATCAGACAGAGCAAAGAGGTGCTAAGGAAGATCCGCAATAACAGAAAAGAAAAGAAAAACCCTGTCCACGGAGCAAAGAGGCTGTGCTTAGGAAGATCCGACGACGAAGCAGGTGAAGTCGCAATAGATCGAAGTTGATGGTGAAGACGCAGTGAACAGAATGATGAAGCAGTGAAAGAATGAAGACGCATGGATGAGATGAGTTTGTTTTATATACCATGGTATTATTGGAATATCAGAATTTTTAAGAGGGTATAATGGTCAACAATTTTAGCTCCCTTCCAGCAAAACCCTCAATTTCAAGGGAACCAAAATTAGAGGAGGGGAGGGAAGATGAGCCAAAATTTTGACTCCCCTCCCCTCCAAAATTTCAAATCAAATGAGGGGAGGGGATCATTTTCCCTCCCTTCAAACCAAACAAATCCTAATTGGGCGTAGGATTTTATTAAATTATTCCAAGCTTCATTAGTAAAATGGTTCTTTCTAGCACACTTATTTTTCCCATGACAACATCTAATAATAATTTTGTTATTCACACACCTTGCATCTAAAATATTATATTTACCATATGTAAATACTCCTTCCTATTCTTTTTACAAGGTTTTAAATTTGAATTTGTTTGATCCTTTTAATAAGATTCTATTTGAGATTGTCTCAACATTAAATACATTTTTACATACTTCACCCATAACTAATTACATTCCCTTTCCTCATCTTTTCCTAATATATTTTTTTATTCTTTTCTCCTGACTGATTCTCTCTCTTACTTGCCTTTATAAATAAGGATGTACTTGGAAAAAAAAAATAGTTTATTCTTACATATTTATTACTTTTAACTAATTTTAATCAGTTTCTTAAACTATACAATTTGATTAAAATAAACTTATAAAAAGAAAAAACAGTGCATATGTGTGTATGGAAATCATTATCAAATACTAGTACCTCTTTATGCAAACTAGATCTTAATTATGTACTTTACATAAAATCCATGAGTAATGTTGTCTATGGCATAAATTTTATGTAGTTATATAGATATGTAAGATGGATTAAAAAACACAACATATATAAGAGAAGTAGGTTTTCCATTTTTTCTTGCAAGACAAAATGATATTAAATAAGTAATGTTTTACATATAAAGTAACTCAAGGAATACTTACGTACTTCTAAATACCATGCCATTCGTATTCTTTCCAATAAAAATATTTTAATTATCTTTTTTTATAAATCTCAAATCCCATAAATTTCTCTTGATTATTTTTCTCTCTATAAAACATTATAATAGGTATTTGTGGGCCCTACAAGAAATGATAATTGAAATATTTTCATTTGAGGGGAAAAATAACGTGACATTATGTGAGTGGGTAAATATTTCTTGAGTAACTCACTATACGATCCTACAACGAAAGTAGGTATTCCATTTTTTTAAACACAAAATGCAATTTGAAAGATGTCTGGGGAAAACATTTAGGATGATTAATTGAACCTTGGGTTTGATGGCATAGTGTAGGTATTCCTCCTGTTTCGGAAGGTTGATCACCAAGGCCACCAGGGTTTGATGGTATAGGGTTGTTCATGTTGTTCTGGGATTGAATCTCCATTGTAAGCATCTTCAAAGATATTTTCCGTAGATAATCAGACTGCAATGAGTGAGTACCATATAATATCATCAATCTTGTACATACGTGTGTTTGCAATGATAAACATTAATGTAATGATATCAGTGATACTCCTCATTGTGAACTTACCTGGCTTGTTGCAGCAGTATAATTCTCCTCTTCAAGCCTTTGAGCAATCTTTCGAAGCTCATTTAATCCCTCTTGACCAGAAAATGGAAGATGCTTTTTCAATGTTTCCATCCTACAAATGGAAGGAAATAAAACTGTTAATCATTCTTTTCTACCCAACGTCTATAAGTATCTGCTTACAACAAATCCCAGGAAAAAAAAGGAACGAGCCAAATGAAGTTTTTAAAATAATAGGACTACCCTCCAAACAATACACCTAAAACTTCCAAAGAGAACAGAGTAACCAAGCCAAACACTTGAATCTTTCAGTCTGAAATGACCCCAAATTTTCAATTATAAACCCTAATTCTCGAGTTATAACCACATCATAAATTAATCAAACAAACATCCCTTTCTTCTCATACAGCAATGAAGGATCTCTCTGCTATAATATTTAGTTGAGAAAGAGAGGAAAAGAGAAGAAAATAGAGTGGCAATGAGAAACAGAAGCAAATTGAAATATAGGCAGATCTTATTAGAATTGAGTTCAGATATCATGTACACTAATATAAGCATTATTCTCTTCTTAAAATCCTAATCTATCCAAATCCTACTAATGTCATTTAAATCTTATTTTAATCCTAACTATATATAACAGTAACTAATTCTTAATTCTCTTCTTATGTATAATTACATATCAATACCCCACTCCCAGGAGACCCTTACCCTCAAGGATCAAGTATAATCAAGGATGAAGTATAAAATCTAGAAAAAT
>QFDD01011731.1:0-11014 GCA_006871305.1 Vachellia collinsii
GTCCATTAGGAAAGAATAGAGCCCCAAAAATGCTGGCTCTTTTAGAGATGGCTAATCAAAAACTGTTCTTATACCAAACTCGTAATGGGCCAACTCGTTCAAACACATGTGGTCTGTATTCCTGTTGTTAGAAGACAGATTTATAATTAACCAAAGAGGGTTTAACTTAATGGAAGGGGCAATTCTCTTATAGTAATGTGCTTCAAGGTTCCAATACTTGTTAGAAACAAAATTTGTAATAGACTTTTTTGTTATGGGTCCAAGTGCAAACCAAATTACTTAGTGACAAAAGAAATTTGTAATAAACTTTTCTTTAACATCTCTAGCTTTTAAGCATGCAACAACATAATCTGTGGATGATGAGGTAAAAAATAGTCAAGCATAAAAAGGTATTTGTATAAAAACAAATGTATTAATTAAACCTCTAGTCACTCTGCCACTATTACCTTCAAATTTATCTTGAATTGAACGCAATATTGATACAAAATTTTGTATAAATCACCATGTTAAAATAGAGGGAGAATTGGAGATAAATCCCCGTTACTAAATTAATTGTAAAATAAGACCTCTCACGATATCAAACTGAAATTCTATATTATGTAAATGATTTTTCTAAGATATGTAACTAAGATTCCACTATATGCAAATGAATTTTCATAAAGGCGCAAAATGATCAATATGTAAATGTAAGTGAGCTTTCATAATATGCAATTAACCTTTTATTATATACAATTGAAGTTCCACCATATATAAATAAACCTTCAAAAACTTTAAAATTAGTCAAGTCACATTCTACAATTAATATGGTAATGAAAATTTATCCTGTTCTCTCTAAAATAAACCTTGCTGAGTATAATTGCTAGTTTAAATTATATATATATATTAAAATATTTACTTGAAGCTTTTTTTTGCTGGTTCTGAATGAATCTGGAGTCTAAACTACTCCACTATGAGCTTCTCTGACCTAAAGCAAACTATAAAATACGAAACAAATATAATTAAATAAGTAGACTCCGCTAGCCTTTTCAAGCTTAAGCTGTGCCCTAACTTCTAAGCGGTCGGGACCAACGGGAGGTACTTGGCAGGAGCAATCATAATAAATACCACACAATAATAACCTATGTTTAATGATCCTTTTGATTACCTAAAGCTAGAAATACCAGTTGGACCCTCAGGTTATGAAAGGTTCAGTTGGTGAAATGTCAACCCCTTAAGGTATGGGTGTCTAACCGGTGGGTTGTATTGGACTAACTTATCTAATCACTTTTTTTTTTTTAAAAAAAAAAACATACATGTTAACATATTCTGTTTAATTTAATATGTAAATAAAATATTTTTTTTTCTTTTTATCCAAATATTTTTTATAAAAAAACAACATCAAATACCTTTTTAAAGATTAAATAACACCTAATACATTTAAAAACATAGTTAAAATATTTTATTTCTTCACATTAACTTCTTATAATACTCTATAAAAATTGTAATAAAAAATTAATACTTATATTTTTTTTGCCAACTTAATATAAGTTATATATTATTAACTTATAAAGAGATACAGTGAGATAACATTATTTTCATTTTCATTTTTAGGCAAAAGCAAAATAGTGTTGCATTGTAAGAAATTTTTTAGTTAATACTTATAATATTAATTAAAAAATAAATAAATCATGCACCCTCCAACCCCCTATATTGTCGTGGGCCAATGCGTATTTCCAACATTAACTAAAAATGGGTCTTTACATTTTTTTAATGGCTCCAATCCTTTTAATATGTTATACATTTTGAGTTTGTTTGAGTATTTAATAATTTTTTAAATCTAACTCAACTAGTTAGATGTTTCTTTCCCCCTTTTCACTCATTTTCACCAATCTCTTTTCTCACTTGTTTTCTATCACTTGCCAGCTTTATAGATACATGTGTTTGTTTACATATTTTTTAAACAACTTCAACCAACGATTTGAATTGTGTCATCAAGTTATTTGATGCTTGGAATAAGTGAGGATGTAAAATAAACATAATTTAAAATTAAGAGTAAAACTGCACATTTATATAACATAAAAAAAATTCAATGGTACAACTCAAATGAAAAAAAAGGCATTTATTCTCTAACTTACATTCTATTATGTCTTATTTATAAATAAATTTCTCTCACAAAACTCTTTCTATATGCAAGGAACAAACAATATGTTTTTTTTGTAAAAATTTAGTGAACACTCTCTATTTTTTCTTTAGATTAATTGCATATCTCTCATCTCTTTCTGCTAGACAATTTCTCTCTATCATCATATTCATAAATAATTATATAAGTAAGAAAAATATTATATCTTATATATATATATTTTACATTTTTATTCAATTCCGCGGGTGTTGAGCAGTTGTTAAGCAAAGTAGCAAACTGGACCATGGAAATATTAATTAATAAATCCTCAAAAGAGTCAGAGACAGCCCATATGGTGTTGACACGTGACATTGAGGTGCCATGATGTGCTGGCTCGACCTTATTGGCTGTAGGCTGCCATTTATTGTACGAATAATTGACGTGTTCAAGGCTTCGTACGGACCTGCGTTTCTTTATTTTTCCAGTCCCAATACTCGCTGCACTTCTCTGTTCCGAAATAACTGGCAACCGACAGAGTTGTTTGCTGTTTTCCTATAGCAACCCGCTCTTGTCTCAGTATCCGTCACCGGTAGCTTAAGTTGTCGGTGCCTCCACCCACGTGTCGTCACGGCGGCCAATAGCACCGCGCTATCGTGCCTCCACTTAGGGAAAAGCTTCCCTACGGTGATGGATTCACGTGTTTGTGGGCATTTATTCTCTTTTTTTCTTGATTTGGGAATGGTCGAATTTTTCTTCCGGTGCTTGCCAAAAGAAGAAAACAAATTAGGTTCTGTGACTTGCCCTTTTCCGATAGTCATCCATATTTGTGGTTTGAGAATAATAGTACTACTAGTTGTTTAGTGCTTAGGGGCTGTATATTAGAATAAGAGAGGAGCCAATCTATCCATCATTCAATCAATCAGCCATCTCGCTTTGCTTCCCCGTTTTCTCTCGGGAAGATTGTTCCTAGGGTTTCCTTTTCAGCACGGAGCCAGTATTTTTCATGACCGTTTTGAGAGCTTAAGTGTCAAAACAATTTTATTTTCTGATTTCTGAAGGCAACTTCAGTTTCGATCTGCTTATTACCACTTCTTTTTTTATTGATAATCCCATCACATCTGGGCTCTGCGCGTTCATTTTTAGCAAAATTTTTGAAAACATTTCTTGAAACTAGCTCGCCTTTAGTGTTTTTTTTTTTGGCCCGTTCCTAAAATCGTTAGCAACTAACCAGATCCCACTTCTTTCTGCCCGTTTCAGCTGGAGATATACTGAGAATCAAATCGCCTGTGCAAGAATCATTTTCGTTTGCGGGTTAAGAAGAAGCCCAGAGAGGTCTGAAACTAACGATGGTGAGAGGAAAAACTCAGATGAAACGCATAGAAAATGACGCGAGCAGGCAAGTGACCTTCTCAAAGCGAAGAAACGGGCTGCTTAAGAAGGCTTTCGAGCTGTCTGTGCTATGCGATGCTGAGCTTGCACTCATCATCTTCTCGCCCAGAGGCAGGCTCTCTGAGTTCTCCAGTTCTAGGTATGTTCTTCTTCTCAGCGTTAACCACAAAACGACCCCCTAATGTTACCAAAACTAACACCATGTTTATTTAATTTATCAGTTTCTATCTATTTGGCTCAATTATGACGGATCTTAATTTCTATGATCACTTTGTGAAATCGCTGTGCGGCAAGAACATACCAAGCATTAATTTTTGATATTATTGACAGATCGGCTTCAGGTCCATCTATTATTATGCTAAGTAGCCTGCACTGTAAGCTCTTGCTAGGTCAAATCTGCTCTAAGTCCTCACTTGATTTAACTTTTTATGTCCGTGATTCTCTCTCTTCTTAAATAGATATTCCTTTTTAGTCATGACTGAGAAACTTGAATATTCACGGGTTAACCGCAATCCCTCTCCAGCCTCTTAACCATTGAGTTAGTCATGGGGGCCCCTTGATCTCTCCAAGATTTTAAAAGACAAATTAACGGATTATTTGATATATGAAATAAATAATTTTATGAATGAACTTCACCCACCACTCTGATCTAGAGCTGAGAAAAAGATATAATTATTTCAATAATCAACACTAATATTAAATTAATTATATAATCAATATATATCTTGTTTTTTGTGAATTAAAACTAAAAATTCTATTTCTGCCAATTCAATTTATCGAATTCCATTTTCCAGTTCCTAAACTTCTAATCGCATTTCACCTTGTACTATTTAATTCTAGGCTTATATGTTTTGCTACAGTATTGTTGAAAATCTTTAGCTAGATGTCATCCATAGATTACATTATATGAACAATAATAGAAATAATTATCAATGGTGATAATAATTTCTTAAATTTTGTGTGACAAATTATTCGATGAATACTGCGTAGCTTAAAATTTTTTCAGAATGAACTGTTTTCGCTGAAAATCAATAAGGGTATCAGTTCTCAGCATTTAATCAGGATGCTTAATAGACCAGGCGGATACAATGCAATGTGGTTAGCTGTTCGGATATATTGCTCTTTGATCACAAGGGGTTATTAATTATAATTAAATTTAATTTAAATTTAAACTAGTTTGAACCTTGTTGGCTGTTCAAGTCAAGTGGACACGTATCAAAATAAGAGCTACTGTCCTTGCTTTACCAGGAATCAATATTATACGTCCATATCTTACAGTGGTTAAGGGTTCTAAAAGAATTATAAAAAACTGTCTCTTTTTCTTACAGCATTTCCTGTTCCCTATTATTCGGTAAAAGTTAACCTTGTACATGGTGTTAAATATATGGGTGTGGTTTCCATTCTTTTTGGTTTTGCAGCAAGCGAGGTCAAAAAATATATGCAAATCCAACTCTCTGGGACTGATAATAAAAACCCCCCCATGGCCTGCTGGCCTGAGCTTTTATTTATATTTATATTTATCTGTCAAATCATGTTTGAATAATTTTATGCTTAAGGATATATAAGTGTAATAGGCAATAATTTCTTACTCTATATATAATACGTCATACTTGTGTATCTATGTATATAATACGAAATCTATAAGAAATTATATTATTTACGAGTCATAATTAAGCAGTATGATTCAAATTCATGCAAAACTACATTCTAAGTACTTCATATAATAACAATAATTCGTGCCCAGATTTTCCTTTTTAGTTGGATGATAAGTTTTTAAGACATTTTCGTATTGTCTTGGAGGTCCTTCAGTATGAACAAAACGTTTGAACGCTATCTAAGGAAAGTCAAGGACCGCCGGGGTCTTGGCACCAAAGGAAGCCAAGCAAATACGCAGGTTAGCCTTCGATCCACATTTGTATTAACCGTCTATTGAAGACTTATAATCTGACTCCGTATGAAAGTGGTTCGTTTGTTGAATGCAACAGTCAATGGATATGGATCTTGGATTGATACGATGTGCTATGGCATGAGTCTATCATTTTCAGTAGACCTATGTATAGAAAATATCATTATTTTGCAGGCATTTCTATATATGTTAGAGCATGTAATTATTTGTCTCATATAGCTGTTATCTAGTTTTACATCCTTTTGGAGCTGAATCCTAATTTTATGCAAGGGCCTGGATGAGATATTTGATAAAATTAAAGATAAATGGTAGCCTTAAGGGATATAGTTTCCGGAAAATGATCTCCTTAAAAATAGATGATAAATGAGGTGTAAAATGGAAAGATGTATTGGGATGGGTGCCAAGATCACTGTCTTGATTTTTATGTTGCGGCCATCAAGTCATGAATAAGATTTCTTTTAATTAAAATACTCAGTATGCATGAATTTATTAGGTCATATATTTATGACTCTAACTCATCATATATTTCTTTTAATTAGAATACTCAGTATGCATTTTCGACAAGCGTGTTCAAATCAACCTTATAAAATGTTACCTAGTAGTGTTTTACTCGTTTGAATTTGGCTGGAAATAGTGCCGCTATAAGTTCATTTGATATGCTTATACCATTCGAAACCATATAGAGCATTTACTGAGGAAGAAATGAGATCTCCTTTTTAGCTTCTTCGATAATCCAGCATGAAGTTGCTTCTTTGGATTTGGATTTTGGGAATTTGATGGCATGAAAGAGACAGCACTGCACCACGTTTGATTGGTTGTAACGCATAATTTGATGGCATGTTGGTGAGAGACAGATTGGTGCTTCTAATTCTTTTTTTGCATGCTTGCATTTCAAGGAAGGCACCATTAACATGACTAAGAAGATTGAGCATCTTGAAGGTCTTAAAAGGTTAGTTTACCATCTTGTAGCTGCCACTGGTCTCATATTGGTAGCTATATATACGCACAAGGGATCAACAATCACACGAACCAACGATATATGCTTGTGATGATTGCAGGAAGCTTCTGGGAGATGGTTTGGATGCGTGTTCTATTGACGAGTTACATCAGATAGAGAAACAGCTGGAACAAAGTTTAACCAAAATTAGGGCAAGAAAGGTACGCTTTCGCGTCTTGCAATTTCCTCTGGTCAGCTTTTAGATGCAATTACAACTGTTAGCCTTCATTGTTTTCATAAGTAGTTGTTCAACTGCTATACATAGCTTCTAAAATTTAGAACAGCTAAAGAGACTTAATGGTTGTAGTGATGAACTCTCGATTTTAAGACTTTAAAACTAAGGCTGAAACGTACACTTGACAATGGTGCCTCAGAATCAACTGTTCAAGGAACAGATCGGGAAGCTAAGAGAAGAGGTAATGCTGCTATTATTTTCTCCTTGTATAGATAGATATTTTTGAGATTACTCATTAATTAATTAGAAATTATATTATGGGTGTTTGAGTATTCTTCAGGAAAAGCTCTTACTAGAAATAAATAAGGACTTACGGGAGCAGGTAAAGTTCTTTCTCCCTTCTCATAGATTCTAATTAACTTTCTGGGCAGAAGCATCTCTGACTGTGAAATCTAAATGGGAATCAATCCTGCTTCTCTTCTATATATATATATTGATATATTGACGAGGCTGAAAACGATTCGAAACCTGGCTCAAATGCTCCATGTTTCATCAGATTAATATTCTTTGGAATGTTTTCTCAACATTTGGTTGTTAGTTGTCACAGTGTGGCGATGAAGTGCAGCGGAGGAATTCGTCTGAAGAGCAGGATGTTGAGCACCTGAATGAAGGAACGGATGACGTGGCGACTGAGTTGGTTATTGGACCACCAGAGCGACGAATGCCTTGAAACACACGTCATATATATTTATATATAATATCAATTTACGTAAATGTCTGTGTGTTTATATTGAATAATGCTGCTCTGAAAAAGTAAAAACTCTCCCCAATAACCTGCGGGAATTTTCATATCTATGTCAGTTTTTGTTGTCGTGCCTCCCCATGTGAAATCATATGATTTCTGTTCACTCTAGAGCCAGCAGTAATTTTTATTTTTGGGATAGTGCGAGGAATGATGATTGGATGACTAACCGGCCTAGGCCCAAATATATGGGCAAAAGCTAAGAAAAAAGAAAGGAATCCCAGGACTCGGTGCTAATTAACCGAGGCACGCAGCGTTCAAGTGTTGAGTCAGGTCTAGAATACTCCGAAGCTTTGTTTAAGGTTCTGGACCTTCTGGTTTTTCTTCTACATGACTCCATGTAGAAGTGTACAACTTCAGAAATATTATATAAAGGTTAAAAGCAATTCCCTTTTTGGTCACATGTCAGAAACGTTTCAATTTTTAGAGGTAAAATGGAAGATGTACTTATTTTTAGTGTAGTATTCGAGAATACCTGAAACATAGTTGCTTCTATTGAAAAGAGTCCTGAACTTGACGAAAAGAAAAATGGAGAGGTGGTTTGGATATGGGTCTAAATTTTTACAACTTTCAGTTCCAACTTGTAGGGATTTGCCGCTCTCAATGCTCAAATTCTATCATTAGATTTTACATTACTAGAAAGATTTTTATACATTACAGTGATGAAACAGTCTAATGTTATTCAATATTTTTTTATAAAACCCTTAAAATTATGCAGTTTGTTTTGAAAAATTATAAAAAATAAAAATAAATTGCAGGGTTCATCATCATGACATGAGATATTATATTGTTTCTTATTTTATATAAAATCTAATAATTATTAAAATACAAAAGGTTGCGTATAACTTGAAAACTATATACGTCATTCAATTGCAAAACGCGGAGTTTGTGGAGTCGGTTTCTAGCAACAGTTGGGAGCATATGACATGTGCGCTGTTTGGATTATCGGTTAAAGTTATTTTTCTAATGTAAACCTCGGTTTATAAGATAAATATATGAAATTAGTTTTTCTTAATTTACTTAAACATGATTTTCTAACATTATAGCAAAGATGGTTACCATTGCTCCATGTGTTCCGCTTGGCTATCCTAAATTCTAACAAAGTCTGAACTATTATATGTAAGACATGTTTTCGGGTAAAAGGAACTATTATAAGACATTAGTTTGGTAGTATTTGTGTTTTATATGTATCTGCAATTGATAACAATATATATAAAGCAAAAGGTATATGCTATATACTATTCTTATAAAAATATCCTTTCTGAATTTTTTTTCAGTGAAATTATTAATACCGATATTAAGAAACGTGTAAATATAAAATACAAGGGAGTATTGACATTCATCAGGTCTTTTTTTTTTCATTTTTTTTGGTTTTATATATTGTGGCACCGAGTGAATCAATATTTTCCTCAACATCTTCTTGTGGAGATAGTGACTATTCATAACTTCGAATAAACAATGGCCGACTCCGGCATTTCCTTCATTCGTTCTTTTTTAATAAAAAAAAACACATTTTATCTTGTACGGCTACTTCATCTGCTTCATTTGTAAGAGTTCTGCATGTATATAACAGAAAATTTGGCTTGTTTTTTTTTTTTTTGCAGACAGAAAATTAGTTTTAATTTGTTGGATATATATATAGTTTGAGCATCCTCATCTCTATCCCAAATCCCTGATCCTCTATCTGTCAAGATCTTAGCGGCTGTTTTTTTCTGTTATGTTTCTGTAGAGAGAGCAAAATCTGAGAAAAGCACACGGAATAAAATTCACAGCATTTGCGTTTTTCTCATTGTTACCTATAAATATAGATTTTCAAACTGTGTCCAGTGATGCTGAAAATATGGTACTGCTAGTTGACAATTCCAGTCTACAGAGTCACCCTCATCAATATCTCCCTTTTGCAATTAGCTAGCTACCACGGGACCATGGTTATTCAAAAATGCGTTTTACTTTGAATCAAAAGGGCGAGCTTGAATCTAGTGAGAGTGATTACTCTTTCATAATTTCATGAATCAAGATATAAATCTCTGCCGAAAAATATATTCATATTTGAGAGTGAGGTCTTTCCATTAAAATTTCTCTTTATTTAGATCTAACAGTTCCTATTCACCTTCAACTTAAATCAAACGGTCTAGAGAAAAAAATACAAGTATAATATATAAATCAATTACATACATTCAAATTAATCAAATAAATACCAACCAATTCCGCAAAACATATTATAATATTGTCGCTACAATTAGATTAGTTCATAGTTTTTAACTTATTTTATAAAATTATTTATTGGCTATTTCAACGAATATGCTGACTAGATTTTTTGCAGAATGTTTGATTTAAGTGAAAGATAAATAGAGACCGTTAGATCTAAATATAGAAGGGCCTCAATGAAGAGGTTCCACCCCTTTCATATTTAGTGTCTGATTCTATTACGGACGGAATTATTTTTGGTAAAAAAATATATTTATACCTCGCTGAAAATGGACCAAATTTCAATGGAAAAATTGATTAGGCCTCGTTTGTTAACCAATTCTCAAAATCAATTTCACACAAGTCGAGATAAAACTCTCTCACATATTTACTTCGGATTCTGTGAAATCACTTTTAAAACCAAGGTTTTCCTTCTTCCCAAACATGGTTCAAAACAGGGTGCATTAAAAGTGATAAATAAAAGTTAACTAAGGTAAATCCTTTACGTTGCATGAAGAATGAGATGAATGTTACTACTTACTAATCATAATTTTATAAATAGTGTAATCTTCTATAGATTATTTATACACAGATAGCATACTAATTAAATAATGGATGGGGTGTGACAGTGTGAGTAACAAACCAGGAAATTCTTGGATGGAAAGAATAGTTGATAAGAGATTCATGTACGAGAAAATGATGAGAAATTGGGTGTATGCTAATACTAAAATAAATTAGGAGCCATCACCGCACTAAGATGCGTTACCTGGCTTGTTATTAATGGAAATTAGGTTGCGGCACCTCAGCATTAATCTGTACACGAAAAGCTTGCATATTAATGGAAATTCTATTTATAGTATATTTGGAAATAACTTTTGAAAAATAATTTTACATAATCCGAGATAAATATGTAAGAGAAATTTTATCTCATGAAAGTGATTCTATAATAGTTTAAGCCAAATTGGGAAAAAAAAGTGAAAAGGCTGGGGTTGAGGACACGCGGAGGACTCTGCGAAGAGAACCGTGTCGAAGAGGAATAGGTGTCATCACCCCAATGACTTTAAGCAACGGCAATAGGGAAAGACCTTTTCTCTAACAACATTACATGTCTTCCCTCCTCTTCCCTTGCTCGTATAAAATGGCGGTCCCATTTCTATGGCGCTTTGCCTCACACTACACGCTTCTACATACCACACAACATTACTCCTACATTATTATTAACATCTTCGTTCGTTCATGATTTGATTTGATTCCATTCCCATAACCTATTCCTCAAGCAACGCCACCAAGCTTTCAAGTCTCACCTTGATTTCAACCATCATCATTATATATCGCTTCATAATTTGTAAAGCCTCTCACTAATAATCTTTTCTAGCTGACATGGCTACTCTCTCTACTGCTCCCGTGCTTCCTTCGGAGCTCAAGCCTTCTTACTCTAAGCACCACAACATCCCTGTTTT
>QFDD01011736.1:0-10380 GCA_006871305.1 Vachellia collinsii
GAGGAAAAGTCGAAGATGTTGTCCAAGGCATCGAGGTGCTCACGTCCAGCCATGATGAGCTAAGGACTGAGATGCAGGATGCACTCCAGGCAGTTACAAAAGGGTGGTCCGAGGAGGTGGATACCCTTAAGGAGGAAAATGCTGCTCTACGTGCACAAATGGAGGAGCTTGTGATGCAAGTGAAGACTTGCATGGCTGCAGTGGCCAACACAAGTGCGAGCCAAGTGCCTTCATCTTCGAAGCCTAAAGCCCTCAGACCTTCGCCCTTTTGCGGAGCAAGGAATGCAAGGGAGATTGATAACTTCCATTGGGGACTGGAGGCTTACTTAGGAGCAATGGGGATCACGGAGGAATGCCAAAAGGTAAATCAAGCATCCCTCTTCCTTAAAGACATTGCTCTTGTGTGGTGGTGTCGCAGGTGTGACGACGTCAAGAGGGGATCTGAACCTATCCTGACCTGGGATGAGTTCAAGAAGGGACTGAAGAAGCAGTTCTACCCCGAGGATGCTGAGCATGAAGCAAGGGCCAAGCTTCGTCGCCTCCAACACAAGGAGGGACACATCCGGAAGTACGTGAAGGAATTCCAAGAGTTACTCCTGGAGATTTCAGACATAAGTGAGAAAGATGCATTCTTCACCTTCCTAGATGGATTGTGCAGCTGGGCCAAGACAGAGCTCAAGAGACGAGGAGTTTAAGATCTTTCATCCGCTATTGCTGTCACAGAATCCTTGGTTGAATACAAGAGGGAATCATCCAGAGACTCTGTCCAGAATGGAAAGTACAGCGGTAAAGGTGGAGGAGATCGTGAACATTCACTTAAGAAGGACAGGCCGAGCTACTTCCAAAAGGGTCAAGCCAAGAAGGAAGATCCTCCAAGGAAATACTCGTGCTTCCTTTGCAACGGTCCGCATCGAGTCTTTGAGTGCCCGAAGAAGGGAAAACTCGCTTCTCTCATCATGGAGAATGAGAAGAGGGAAGAGCCTAACCTTGCCTCTATGACCTGTACACGCTCCCTGGAGACGAGCAATGAGAAGCCTCATCGGGGACGGGCCTACGTGCAGGTCCACATCAAGAATCAACCGCTGTCAGCCATGATAGACACAGGTGCTGACTTCATCTACATGGCCAAGGAGATGGCAGATGACATTGGCCTTTCATACACCAAGGAGGAAGGCTATGTCAAGGGGGTGAACGCAGGAAGCGTCCCCATATATGGAGTTGCTCGAAACATTCCCGTCAAGATCGAGCAATGGAGGGGCAAAACTGATATCATCATTGCTCCTCTAGATGACAAGAAGTTCTATCTCGGGATAGACTTCCTTGACAGGAACAAGATCACTTTCAAATCCTACTCCAACACCATGTACATTGGAGCAGGGAAGCGACGATTCTATGTTCCAGTCAAGCGGCAGTTTGATGAGAAGCTCATGATCTCTGCCCTTCAGTTCTCCAAGGGTCTCAAGAAACAGGAGACCACCTACTTGGCCACTCTGAAGATTGATGAGGTGGTCAAGAATGCTGAAGTTCTTGAAGCGCTTCAAGAAGTCCCTGATGAGTGCAAGGACGTCATACCAACCGAGTTGCCGAAGAATCTTCCTCCAAAGAGAGAGGTTGATCATGCAAACGAGTTGGAACCAGGGTCTGAACCGCTTGTATCCGCTCCCAACCACATGGCACCTCCGGAGCTAAAAGAGCTACCGAAACAGTTGAAGAAATGTTCTGCTGAGCAGGCTGCTCACTCATTCTTCAAAGATGTGGTCAAGTATTGGCTACCTCGTTCAATAGTGAGTGATCGGGACACTCGATTCATTGAACGGTTCTGGACGGAGTTGTTCAAGCTCATAGGTTCTGAGCTCAACTTCTCCACAAGTTTTCACCCTCAGAGTGATGGGCAGACTGAGAGGGTGAACACTCCTTTGGAACTCTACCTGAGGCACAATGTGAGTGCCAACCAACGAGATTGGGCAAAGCTACTTGATGTAGCCCAATTCTCTTACAGTCTCCAGGAGAGTGAGTCCACGAGAAGGAGTCCATTCGAGATCGTCACGGGACAGCAACCCTTGACGCCGAGCCCGATTGCCACGGGGTATAAAGATCCTAGTCCTCCCACGTACAAGTTTACGAAGGACTGGAATGATCAAGCCTACTTGGAGAAGGCCTCCAAGAAAATGAAGTGGGCTGACAAGAAGAGACGCCCGAGGGAGTTCCAAATCAGGGACTTTGTCCTCGTTAAGATGTACAACCACAACCGGTTAAGTGGGAGACATCGAAGACTCATCAGCAAGGTGCGCCGATCAAACCAACCTTCGAGTCATGAGCTTTTTGTCAAGTGGAAAGGACTTCCCAAAAGCGAGGTAAGCTGGGAGCCCATTTGTGGCAATTCTACGACCAGATCCAAACCTACGAGAAGGCAAAGGCGACGAGGACGTCGCCGGATTAGGTGGGGGAGAATGTCACGGTCTCAACATGTGTCAATAGATATTTTTGAGAGGTTTCTAAAAGGCCAATATGGGCCATTAGATCAAGTAAATCTCCACCATTCATTGTGTAAGTGGAGTAGGTGGAATAGTAAGTGGAGTAGGTGGAATAGTTGGTGGAATAGTAAGTGGGAGTAGGTGAGGGCCAATATAGGCCGTTAGATCGAATAGATCTTCACCGTCCATTGAGGAGGTGGAGTAGTATAAATACCCCCAAGGGGATCATTTGTAAATCATCCATTGAAGGATCCATTCAAGCAATAGAGAAGCATTCTCTCATTCTCCTTCTCTCTCTAAGTTTTCTCTCTCTAGTCTTTCCTTAGTTCTCACAACTAAGTCAAAACTTTGTAGGCTTATTAGCAGGTTCCAAGTCCAGAGTTTGGCAGAGCTTGCTAGGCCGCACGGTGCTTACATCAAGTAAATCACTGAGCACGTGACACGTGGCAGTTGGTTCCGATAGTTATTATATTCTGATTATTCTCATTGACACGGTGCTTGGAATCACCAACTTAGGCTTCATTATTATTTCCTCTGATTCATAAGAGGATATCTGTGTGCTATAAAAAAAAAAAAAATTCGCTTTTCACTGTAAAAAAGTGTGATGTTGTAGTACCATTTTAAAACAAATTACGTACTATTAACATGGACATGGTCATCACATACAATCTCCTACATTACACAATATAATGTATGCCAGAGAGTCGAACACGCCCAGAACTTAAATTAGGTTTTAATTCTCAAATTCATCACCTAGATATTTAGTTTTTCTTAATAATATATTTTAACAAGATAATCATAATTTACAAGAAAAAACCATGATTTTCTTAAAACTATTTTTATTTTATTTTACTGGAAGTTATCCTTCAAAATCATTTTTATCATTTTTTTTTTTGAGAAACTACTTTCAAAAGCTAATGCTAACGATGTTAGGATCAGTAAGGGGTTTTTTGGTTTTTCTTTTTTTTAAACACTGAAGGTAGACGTTTGTCTTTAAGATTATTTATTTTCACTATATTTACCTCCTTGTTTAGGTAAAATAGTGAAATAGCCTGCGTACTTTAGATGCTTGGAGTAATGTTTTATAAAATGAATCGCTCGCCCAACAGTGTGGTTAATACAAAATTATCATCATGATCATCTTTAATTCACCTCAATACTTTGATACTTGCTGTTCACCCGTTAATGATGGTACAAAAAAAATGTTACACGCTTTATGAATACAAGTATACAGCTGTGTGTTAGCGATGGTCCTCACGCGCGGCTCTGCCTGAAGAATGGTTATCATCCCCAGAATCACCACAAAAAAGGCTCACTGCCATCACCGCACAGCTAAAGAACCATCCTGCTTCATTTTAATGAGCCTGCCTTCAATGTTGCGCAGCACTGGCTTATAGCTGCCATATTCAAAGATCATATTTAAGAAAGATATACTCGGACAACAGAGAGTAGGCCTCAATCTAGTACCAGGGAAGAAAAGAACTTACAAGCGTGAAAGACCATCATGTGCTTGTTTGACTTGTTCAAGTTGCACAGAAAGCCGCATGACTTGTGCGGATAAAGCCTCTGCTCTGCTCTGTTCTTTCACAAGTTGACCCTTTCAAAGGAGAAAAGGGTAAAATTACATCAAAGCTTAAAGATAACTGCAATGCAATGACAGCCCTTTAAAAAGGGTAAAAAAGATTACTCTTGGAATCTCAATAGTTTATTTAGTCCCATTGTAGTACTAGACAACATGAGTACATGACAACATGGAGGAACAAATGTGCCACGAGCAGCTTAAGCTACCAACCTTTAAGGACATCATCTCTGCCGTAGATGCTGAGGAAACAACCACATGTGCCCCATCGTTGGATGAGTCAGGCAAGCCCCTGGCCTGTTCCATTCTCAACTTATCTAGAATCCCACGGAGCTCTTCATTTTGCTTAAGACAATCCTTCACCTAAGGGATTGCATGTGAGCAGACAATCATTTTTTGAAATAAAAAAAAATTTAGGGTCTAGCACCATCAATAACTTAAAATACAGGTCATCACGGCCTAAGCACAATAGATACCAGTACATGAAACGAAATACTTGGCACGAATCTAGTCACTGATTATTATCTAGTCACAGAACAATACCAATAACCACACCAAATCTTGTCAAATGCCATGCTGCTGATTGTTACCTGATTTTCCCATCTCATTGCAGCTCCAGTGGCTTCTTTGTAAGAACTTGAGATGTTAGAGTTTTCTTCAAAAAGCCTCTCGATTTCAGCAGACTGTGAGTCAATCTTCCAACATGACAAACCAGCTACCTCATCAGATTATTAATAAAATAAAAAGTACTTCATTGGATGGAATATACTTAATAAAGTAGATAATCTCTGTCAGATGGAATTTACCTCCATTAAGAGCTTCTGCCTACTGCTTTCCAACCTCTCAACAGCTAAAGCCATGTCATGCAGCTGATTCTCTAGTTTCAGCCTGTCTTCCTGAAAGAAATTAGATTATTCAAACAAAGAAAGATTAAAAAAAGAACAATACAAATTTCCAATTCACTCATCATTTGATCAATATTAGAAAGAGATTAGATGAGCAATACACAATCGTTATAGAAGGACAAGATTTAGATTAAGTTCCTTAAACGTTAATCCTATGAGATTTCCCATAATAATGGCCATAAATAATCACCCCAAGAACAAGTCTCAAAATAAATTCACTGACATGTCGCCACAAAGGACAAAAGAAGTTCACTCACCACGGAAAATGTCTTCTCCCCCACTTTCTCCGGGACTTCTGCATTAAAACAAACTAGGGTCAGCATCATCTTATGGTGTGCCAGTTCAATAAGAAATATTAAGAATGAAAAGGGGGAGATTATGACAGTGGTGAATTCGTCAAGGAACTAGCAAATATGACTGATAAATTTATGCGAATTTATATGAGGATAATATGAATCTACATAATTTAGAGTGGGAAAAAAGAAAGGAAAAGAGGAGACTGAGCTAAGCAAGTATTTTACAGATGGATTTCTTGACAAAAACAAGTCAACAATCTAGCACCTCCAACTATACCCCCTTCCTTCACAAAAACAACATAGTGGCAGTACTAAAAAATTCATGAGCAAAAGAACATAATGCTTTGATCAATCACTTCTGTAGCTTCTGAGGAAGTAAAAATGAAGCAATGGCACGAAATACCCAAGAGCAGCCACATACTAAACAATTACATAAATGGAACAGCATCCACAGTTTTGTTGAAATCTACAACAACTACAAATTATCATATATTCTATATGAGGTTTCAAGGAAAGAACCTGCGGTCTTCCTAGACATGGAGTTCAATTTCTCCTCCAACTCCTGCTTTTCAGAGATCAGTGCTGCAATGTGGGCTTGCCCCATGGCTAGTTGTTGCTGTTCCTGCTGCCTCAACAGTGATTCTCGCTGTAGATTGTAAACACCGTTGGAAAACCAAAAAGAAACTTCAGAAAAAGGTGAGAAGTCAATGACATAAACTAACCTGCAGTTCTGATCTTAAACTTGCTAGCTCGTTTTCTAATCTTTGAATTTGTTCTGGTGGAATTCCAGGTAGTGAAAGGGTACCAACGGTACTAGTCATTGCTTGTTGCTGAATCGAGTTTAATTCTGCTCTCAGAGCAGCTGCATCTTCCTCCGCCTGTAACAAGATAAGCAATAAAATATTAAGAAGAAATGTCCAGCATTTCACAGTTCCTTAGGAAAGTAAGGTTCCCATACACGATATTGTTCATCTTCTGCTTCCTTTAAACGTTTCTTCAATGTTCGAAGCTGGGCTGAAAGGTCCTCCTGAAATATGTCATCACATGGAAATATTTAAACATTAGAAGATTAGGAGGGAGAGGCAACATAATATTTAAACATAATTACCCGTGCAACAACTGCAGCATCTTTCTCCATAGCTACATCCTTGAGAGCTTTCCTTAGAGATGGCACAGTGCTTTGCTCCTGATGAACAAATATTGGCTTTAGAATTAAAATACAAAATCAGTGAATGGCAGAATATCTATATAACCAAAACACATAGCTCAAAGTTCAAAGTACCGACTGCCAAAGAAAGAGGCAACATCGCAAATAAAGCATAATGCATAGTTTCTGATAATATTAACAGGGTGATGCAATGAGGCTTAGGCGCTTAGCTATTTTCCAAATCTCTAGACTGTGGAACTTGCAATGCAATCAATCAAACTAACTAAACTGCATGGTAGGTTTGGGCTTAATAGGTAATCTGAAGTATCAAACACGTAAATAAAGAAAAATATCATTAAACCATTTTGACTTACTAAGTCATTCAGCTGCTTTTGCATTGCGATGTGGTCAATTTCCATTGTTTGTAGCTGCAAAGCGAGACGAATATATCAAGCAAAGGCGTTTGTCTTTCGGTGCAAAGATAGCTGTAATTCAAAAATTTACCTTTAAGGTTATTTTCTTGTTTTCTTCCTCCAAATCTATGTTTTTCCTCTGCAGGTCTTTTATTTGTGATAGTAAAGAACTAATATCTGCCTGCAAGCAATTTTCAATAAAGACTACTAAAGAATAAGAGATAAAGACGATGGGATGAATGTTGATAGAAATGTTTATTACATCAGACAGTTTATTTGCGCTCTCCGACTTCTTCATTCCCGCAATTTCTGAGTACAAAAAGGAAAACGTTTTCATTCCAGAAATTGTAAAAGGAAGTGGTAAGAGATACACATCGGGTCAAAGACGACAGAGATTATTTTGTCCAACAACACAGACCGGCGGGGTTCGGAACTTTGCTCAGATCTGGTCCAGATGAAGTTTTGCTTAATCTATCAGCGGCCCTTTTTTGACGAATCTCTTCCAACTGTAGGATTGACGTACAATTCAATTAAAATTGAACAATATGCACAAGATGATGGAAATCACCACGCTGAAGCTGACGATGTGAAAGATACAAATTGATAATGAATTGAAAACGACAGACGATCAGTCTCTTGCATGCCGAAGGTGATGCGTAAAAGCGCGGCGTGGACATGAAGAAAGACTGGGATGAAGTATTTACCGTTCGTCGACCAAGGGACGCATGACGTGCTTCCATCGTTTCAGATGTTGATCTGCGTCCAGGCTCTTGGCTCCGGTGGTTTTCTTTGCCACGGTTTTGGAGCGAAAGACCAAGCCAACGATATTGAATGAAAATAAAAATTTGATGAAGTTGCTTCATCAGCGTCTGGGTGGTGTAGTTGGTTATCACGCTAGTCTCACACACTAGAGGTCCCCGGTTCGAACCCGGGCTCAGACATTGTTTTCTATGGTTGAGGGGTTTTTTCCAGGGGAGGCAGAGGTTTTCTTTTTTTTTTTTGGTTGGAGGGTTTAAACATATCCGCTTGGTTAAAAAAAAAATGGGGGGAAGGGGGCTATAACATTTTTGTCTTTTGTGTGCCTTTCACCTTCCGGAGTTGGGATTTTTCTGAAGGGATGCAAAACTCTTCTCCCACCTTTTTAAATTCATCCATGGTAACTTTATAATATTTCATTTCTACATTAATGCTTTAAAACTTTTTTTGTTTTCCTTTTTTTCCTCCAACTTTTTTCGTTTCCTTTTCTTTTTCCAACTATTTTCTCCATATGTTATTACTCATTTTGATCATGGAAATCCACTCTCATTAAAAAAAAATGTTTTGATACAATAACATCATCAAAGGTGAAATAATATGTTAAAATTAATATTATTATTTTTTAAAGATCATATAATTTTTTTATCATATACAAGTAATGCAATTCCTTTTTGTAATTCAAACATTTTAGAAAATGATTACTTTAAACATACCCATTTGGTTCAAAAAAAAATGGAGGGAAGGGCTATAACATTTTGGTCTTTTGTGATACCTCCCCCTCCTTTCTTACTCCCAAAATCAGGATTTTTTGGATAGGTGAAAAATTTTTCTCCCACCTTTTAAAATTTATTCATGGTAACTTTATAATATTTCATCTCTACACTAATGCCTTAAAACTCTTTTTTGTTTTCTTTTTTTTCTCCGACTTTTTTTCGTTTCCTTTTCTTTTTCCAACCATTTTTTTCATATGTTATTACTCACTTTGATCATGGAAATCCACTCACATTGAGAAAATGTTTTGATACAATAACATCATTAAATGTGAAATAACATGTTAAAAGTAATATTATTATCTTTTAAAGATTATATAAAATTATTTTATCATATACAAGTAAAGCAATACCTTTTTGTAATTCAAACATTCTAGAAAATGATTGTTTTAATATAAATATAATGAATAAAAGAAAAAAAAACATAAATAAAATATAAGAGTATAACTATCAACTTAAAATTTGTTCCCTCTATCTCCCCTTCTGAACCAAAATACAATTATTAAAATATCTTCCTTCCCCTCATTTCATAATCTCCCTGTACTTAACTTCACTTACCTTTAATGAACCCTACCTCCCCTACCCTCTTTAAACCAAACAAGGCCTTAATTTTTCAATTTCTCCGCCTCTGAAATGCAAGGCGAGGTGAGGTCTTGAGGCTTTAGGCTAATATGCATCCCATGCAGGAGTGGGCAAAACAACCCATGGTTCGTGAACCCGCCAACAACCCAACAATAAAAACCCTTCCAATTTATTTATTAATGACTATTTGGTCTGTTATTTCCATTATAAAAAGCACACCATGTACGTGTAACAGCAGACTTGATTTTTTTTTAAAAAAATAAAGCTTCAGTTTCCTTTTTCCGTTTCTGGATATATCTGGATCACTATATCTCCTTATCTTGCCTCCAAGAGATGCCCATCTCCCTCCTCTTCCCTTGTTTCCTCATTGATCTTCCTTCGCAACTATGTTTTGTGTATGTGTGTGTGTGACAATGTGCGATAGACTGATGGATCGCACCTCAAATGTTGGAATCTCGGATTGATGGAGGTCGGCCCCTCCCTCCTTCACACTTAGCCACTCACTCTCACTCCCACTGTCATCTTCTTGCTGAGTGCTGACACTCACTAGTTGATGAGCTTTGTGGTTCTCTTCCTTCTTGACCTCTCAATTTTTGCCTTCAAATTGGTGCTTATTCATGCTTTCAGTTCTCATGTAGAGCTTGTTTAAATTTTGCTATTTCTGGCATATGCCGACATTATCAATTTTGGCACATTTTCACAACTCACTTTTAGTAAGAAAAAACATCACATGATTTCACATATTACCCTTACCTGCACTAATCTGATTTGTGTTGACTCGTATCTATTTTGCATCATGGGTAAAGGCTACCCTGTACCTATTTAAGATAAATGGGTAGGTGGAGAGTTACCCCATAAGGTAGCCCCACCCGCTCGTTACTCCCTCCAAGATCCATGGCGAGGCTACACATTTGCTTCACACTTCACACTTCAAACGTATTTCTGTACTGTATGCTGAATTGAACTTGGCTCCAATACAAACTAAAACCCCTTAATCGGCATAAATTATAATTGGACATGACATGTTTTCTTTTATAACCTGGTATATGACCTTTCATATTTCGAATTAAAATATCAAGCCTTATGCAATTAAATGATCGAGGTGTGCTTTTTCATTGATTCCATCTGGAATGCACGTTATGCTATGATTCAGGCAAAGGGATGTGTGGGATTGAAAATGGCAGTTTGGTATCTCTGATGGTATTAATGGATGAAATTGATAAAAACGAGGCATGTGAATGTGGATGGACCGTGATTGTGGCCTGTAACAATATCATCCAACCAAAACTTTAATTTCGTTTCATAGAATTAATTGTCAAACTATATAACATTAATCGTTAAGTGAAAAGGGCACCAAAAATTTGGTGGGAGGAAACATTATTGAGGGGTTCAGTGACACTGCTGGGGGGTGTTATTATTTAATGTCATATCTAAAGAATTAGTCGTTAAGCACAATTG
>QFDD01011741.1:0-10744 GCA_006871305.1 Vachellia collinsii
AGGGGTTTCACATGTACAATGCACTACCCTATTGTCATGCTGACATTGCTGTGGCCCACATAATGAGCCCTCAGGCCAATTAGTTTTTCCCATCCGCCTATGAACGCTGCATAAATATAATTTTACTTAGTGGACAAGTGAGGAAAAAAAATCTTAAAAGGATCTTGCGCCTTTCCACAGTGCGTAGCCTGGTCTAGCATCAGCGGAGTATCTCACTAGTTGAGCGCAGCAGCACTACAGCTGTGAAAATCCGCGTTCGGGATTACCTTCATCATCTGTTGCTTGCATTTGAGTTGTCATCAGATTGATGCCCGGGGCCCCCAAAGTCCAAATCTCCAGATTAGAGAAGGAAAAAGATCAGCAAACTCGGGGTGACCAATATCTTGAGGTCTCCAATTTGTTAAAAACGGAGAGGAAGGCCATTGCGGCCAAAACACAGGCAAACAGGACTAGCAGCAATCACTATCGATCTCCTTGCTCCGGCATATTTTGGGTTTGATGTGTTTTAACTTGGTAAACTTTCTTCATTTGCTTATCAGAAATTATGGCGTGCGCAGCTTCATGATGTCTACTGTGTATTCCATTCAAAGTGGGTGCTTTGGCAGCAAACCATTTTGGAGGTGGTGTTGGAGGCCCCATACTCTGCACGTGTTGTAGATTGGATGCTGACCCTGAACTAGGCACTCTCGATACCATTGCAGGTGGTTTGCATGAAACCATGGTAGATGATCTAGATCTCACGCCTTCTTCCTCCATTGTCATAGCAGAAAACCCATGTTTCATGTTATGGAATTGTTGTTGGTACTGTGACCTATCTTGCATCCTAAAATTCTGTCTGTCATTTTGTACGCCATTAGATGAGATCGGAAATCTGGGCCTGCTCATGAAGCCCTGACTGTTATTATAATGTGCATAATAACTGCTTGCGTCCTCTGCATAAAATTTTCCATATCCAGAGGATCCAGCCGCTCTGTGTCTGTTCATTGCATGATGACCAGGACTGGCCTGATAACCTTGCTCCAAGAATCCATGGGATGCATTATTTAATTTAATATTGAGGGTATTCTTGACAAGACGATGAGCGGCCTCTCCCAACTGAGGGCCTGCTATTGCGCCGGGTACTGGTGGCCTGTAACATGCATCGAATACCAAAAAAGTAAGGTGGCAAGCTTTCTATAGCATGTCTCCAACCATAAGAATTTTAAGGGCTTAAACATTACTGGTTACTTGTAAGGTGCAGCAATTGTGGCACAGAATATTTATTCATTAAAAACGGTAAAAAACATTGGTTCTGATATCACAGCAGTACTGTATCCCCAGAATATCAAAAGAAATTCGTAAAACTCAGCAATAGATCCTAACCTATCCCTTCCATATCTCCGACTTGCATTATCTTCATGCCACAGAACAGGGAAAGGTTTGATATCAATGGGTTTTAAAATCTGCAACAAAAAATTCCAAAGTATTAGTGATCTACGTTAGTGATCCAAAAATAGGACAAAGATCAATTTGTAATTTTCTTCTTTGATTAACAAAATAAAAAAGCCAAATCCAACAAAAAGTCAAAACGTATGAGTCCACACATGGCAACCAAACAGAGTTAAGTCCGACCCAGAGACACAACAAAGACAGTTGCCAGTATAAAAAGCAGTCACAATATGCACACCTTTTCAGGCATGAGTACACCGGCAGGAGGCCTTGGGATGTGTCTATGGCTACGAGGAGGATTAAGATAAGTGATGTTTCTGAAATTCAGCCAAAAAAGTAGACTCAGCATAAACTGTCTTAAAGAACTTTATATATACAGGGGGAAGTTAATAGGAATATAAGACAAACTTACAGGACTTGGTTGTGCTCAATATCTGGCAAGCCATTGATAGGGGAGAGGACAATGGGTCTCAGCTCATTTCTTTCACAAAGCCAAAGATATCCATTCATTCCGCCACTGCTAATTAAAAAGGGGGAGCTAATTAAACACTACTTGTGGTTCATGAACATTTAACAAGAACACATTCACCAACCTAGCACTTGTGTCAATCGGCCAAACATTCATTTCATATGGAGCTGATTGATAACAAAGTTGGTAATACAAGAAAATATGTGGAGCTAAAGCATGTCTATGGCTGACATAAAGCAAGTCCAGCATCACACTGTTCCGAAGTTGCTCCTCTGGCTGCACATAACTAATAAATATGTTAAAAATTTATTGATGTATCTATGTGTGATAAAAAATCTAAAGGAAATTGAACAAGTCATAAGTCACACACAATCTGGTGTGCCATAGACCCCGTGCAAAGCAAAAGCACAAACCCATATTATAGTTTAACATAAAAAATATGGAATAAATTTCTAATTGATCTTCTATCAAAAACTTCAAGAAGCCTAGAGATGAGGATGATAACAAGCTACTGAATACGATGATCACAGCATATGATCTACAGATACGTTAAAAGGCGGCTATGGTATGGCCACCACATTCCCTCCTGCCAAACACATAAATGCAATTCTATGTAGAGAATGCTTGCACAATAAACTATGGAAAGAAACAACTAGCTACTAAAAATTCTTCTAATAACGTTCAGCATAGGATTAATAACTTCTATAAAGATAAATTCCAGAATGCCTACAAAAATGTTTAAAGAAAAATTTAGAAATCCCCAGATTTAATGTGATGATCTCCTCTTTAATCCACTTTGAAGTCAAACAAATTTGGATCACAAAGCTAATCAAGTCAGTCATAAGTCGTAAAAGTAGAACAAAGCATAGTTAAGATCATCCATTACAGGAGGAGGAGGAGGAGGAGGTAATAATAAAAAATTAACTATAGAACAAATTTCCTTTTGCAGACCGTTAATGTGCCTTCAAGCTTTCTTGTTGCAGCAAGTAATTTCTTCTCATCAATGAATGGCAACTTGGCAACACCCTGAAAGGCAGTCCACAAAATTACATCAAAAACATAGATTTGACCCCACAACCTCACTCTAAACCATCATTAGTGTAAAAACACTAAATATTACCTGCCAAGCAAATCGTTTGCCATTCATATCAATCTCAAAATCTGTTGAAAAGGAATCAATCCATTACCAGAAAAGAAATTATGTAATATAGGATATAGCAGCAAAAATCAAAAGCAGTCAAATGAACTTACCAGCAGGATAGAAGTCAAAAATAGGTGATGAAGGATCAGTCATTAAATTTCTAAATTTGTCAGGCAGCGCATTTGAACTGTGACAAGAAAGTGATGAACATATGTATCAGAATAGGAAGGCAATACGAAAGATCTAAGGGCAGGAAAGGGGAAGAAACCTTGAAGCAGGTAAGGTCCCCATGAGCTGATCAAATGGCTTAAATGGTTCTCCCAAGAAAAAAGTTATTTCCAGATCAGCTAGATCTTTAAGATCAGAAGCAAAAGGAGCATAGTGGTATGGGTAGTACCTGTAAAAACAATCAGAGAGATTTAGTAGTGGTCACCGTTCATATTTCATCAAAAAAGCCAACAAACTGTGAAGGTGCAACGGTAAGCTTCATGGATGAGAAAAGGTCCAACAGTACTCAATCATCCAAGCAGCCAAAGAGGAGTCTTAGCGGCTATATTATGTATGTAAACCTTATCTAGCAACCGAACAAGCCGATAGAGAAAACCATAGCAAGAGCAGGATAGCACATATATTTCATAACCAATAAAATTCAAACTAACCATTGCCATGAGCAAACACCCTGATAGTAGTAACGACAAACCCAACATAGGCCTTCCACATATTTCAAAACCTGCACAAGAAATCTAGGAGAATTAACTGTCTTCTAATATAATAAGAACGTTTTAAAAACAACAAAGCATGGAAATTGTGTAGGTTTGCTTGACAAAACAGGAAAATATTTAGAAGTTTGAACCCAATAAATTGCCAACAATTAGAAAGTTAATATCAAATCTGTTGCATGTATATGTACACGATCATCCGTGCATGCATTGCTTTGCATGTGCAAATTTTTTGGGGAAGGGGGGCATGGAATCCATGAACAACAAAAGAGTATATTAAGTTTGTTAGCCGGACTCTGAACTTTGAAGCCAAAAAGACTGATAATAGAACTCACTAAATCTTTCTTAATCTTGTCAATCTCCTCCAGCCCTGCCGCACCAAACTTTTCAGCATAATACCTTTCCTTGTATCCAGGCTCCCCTAACCTAACCTGAGAAAACAATAAACAGCTGATAACAACATAAAAATTTGACAGCAATTCTAGATAGCTAAAATCACAAGATTTGTAATACTCCGACAATGGCCCAGCTTTGTCTCTGGGGTCCAACTGCAAACAAATTTCACTACAAATCCTTCTGATCTTAAAAATACAGACCATAGGATTACAAAAGCATACAATTCTAATCACAAAGAAAAAGTACAATCAATTATTAGGGGTCTGAAAAATTATTATTGAGCTGTTCCAAAAGAACCTCAAGCACAAGGCCACCTTATTTCATGATGAATCCAAGCAAAGCAGTTTGCTTCAAAACAAACACTAAACGTTTTTGTGTTGGTCCGTACATGATTGAATAAAGTAAGAGGGGAAGGGTAAAATACATCAAGCACATGAAACTCCCCAAATGAAATCCTGCAATATACCCAATATTATTTGTGAAATCACAAAAACAACCGGGAAGGCTTAAAAAAATCTTCAAGCTCTCCAACCAAACTTCTAAGAGAAAACGCTTTTAAATGTTACCAATTCCCAGATGTAATACCATTGTAATGTCGGCAAAATCAACAGCAAGTATCCTCAAATCAAAATGCTAGAAATATCCTAAAAACAAATCTTATCATTGAACCTTATCAACAGCTGAGGCCCGTGGCTCTTCAAGTATTTCCCCTCTTGCCCTAGCTTTCATCTCTTCATTACTTTCAGCAGCCTGTATATGGAACCAAAAGGAAAAAAAAACTTACGCACATTAGTTCATGAAAGTATCTAAAGAGCGTTGAGAAAAGTCTGACGTTACAATATAACATGTGATGTATTAGTAGCACTTCTTGATTAACATAGTAGAGCAGGACCCAAAAAAAATAGATAATTTTATATGTACGCAAATATTGAAAACCACGTCAGTGAGACATTTGAGTGGGCAAACATAATATATGAAAAGTGAACAATGAAATATCCCTCAGTGCTTCATGCAAAAAAGCCCTTGTCCAAAAAATCTGCCCAACCAACCACTGAACTCCGCCTGCTGTCCTTTCCTCCCTTCAACAAATAATTAGTAAGATTTGATTATCTTGCTCTTAGAGCAATTATAATGCCACTAGATCAAATGCCAGCAATGGTCAAAGTAAGTGCAGGCACTCCTCATCTGCCTAATGCAACTTTATATCCAACCAATAAGCAGCATAGTCACCAAGGAAGTTCTCGATCATACTTTCCAATAACAATACAGGACTTATCAAGCATATCAATAATAGTAGTCAAATCCCCAACAAGATCAGAATTGGTTAATAAAATGAAGCTCGACATGAAGTGTTTTACTTTGAAAATGAAGATCTAAAAGTCCAAAGAATGCAAATGGAACAAACAAAGTTCCCATATTAATATCAACAGACTACACAATAACTTTCTCACTGTATATCAAATCAAATAAACCATCTAAGAAGGCAAAAAACCATGGAAATAGTAGAAATCGAGTGCAAAAGCTCACAATAATAATTAGCACAAGGATTCAAAGAGCCGAGAACCATAAGTCAAAAAAGTTTATGACTGTAAGACCTCCTATAAATAAAAAAAAATACACAGAAAAAGCAGAATACCAGCTGAATTCGAACTCGTTTCTGGAAGATTTGATCTTCATAAACAGCAACAGCTTGGATAAAATGTTCCACTCTATCCAAGAAGACCTGACAAATAAAGATTCAAATAAAAACAATCATGGAAACTTCCAGGTTGATTCCTTCTGAGTTATTTTATTTTATAAAAGAATTAATTCTAAATCACAACAAAATAATAAAATATGGGGCTTGTTTGTCTCACTCTTCCAGAATCACTTTCACACAAATCGAGACAAAACTCTTCTCACATACTAACCTCGGATTGTGTACAATCACTTTCCAAAAGCTAATTCCAAACAAGCTTATGATAGCTCAAGAAGAAATTAACTGAACTTTAAAGAGAGAGAAATTTACCTCACCCGCCTCAGTAAGATAACCACCCATTGCAGTGAATTCCCTTCTATAAATATGCATCAATAAATTTATAGCCCCCTGAATGTATAAGTTAGAAGGCAGCAGCATAAGCAATTTGGTAAAAAGAAAAGCGCATGGCACTAGAAAATCACTAAAGAAACGACAAGCTGACAAACTTGAGATATCTTCTGTTACAGGCAATAACTCAAAGGAAATCAATTCTGACAGCTGCTTACCTCCCTAATCTCTAATGTTGGCATGTGTGGAAGAAAGTCATTGCCAACAAAGAAGCATAGAAAAACAAAATCATCCACTATGCGTTCAAAGTCAATCTCAAAAGGCGGGTTGGGTATATCCAATTCATATTGCAAGTATTCCCGCAGCACCCAGATGTTAAGAAACTGTATGCAAGGGGTAAGTTAATTTAAATTCCAGAGGATGGAAAGGAAAAGATATAGCTCAAGATGTGGAGTACCACTCCTCCAACCTGATATTTTTTCTTGTGAATTGGGGTGTCATCTACAGGGTTCCAATCCTCAGCACTTTCACCAGGTTTATTTCGACAATCAGCTGCAAGATGACCAACTTGGCCACATGAAAAACACTTCTCCTGTTGTCCAGGAAGAGTAATCACCTGTGTACCGGGTAATCATTTATACTAACAATAGAGATCAATGAGCTAATACCATCATAATGATTAAATTAGAGCCAGCGGGTTGGGTTGGATTTTTTTGGGACCATTTGGATGTGGGTCTTTTTAACCCACACCCATGGCGGGCTCACCCACGGTCAGCCCGGTTTTTTGAAAAAAAAAATTAAAATTGATTAATAAAAAAATATGTGAACAACTTCTTATACCTAATTAATATTCGATGGTTGTTCATCATTTGATTTGTGCTTTATATTTAGTTTAAATTGTAATGTTTGAATTCAATCTTATGAAATGAATTATATATGTTTAAGTTATATTGTTTGAAATTCGAATTAAATGTTTTACTTTCAAGTTATGGTGTACTTCTATAAATTAAATTTGTAAAAAAGGGCTAGTTCATTTTAGGTATTGAAAAAAATAAAAAAGATATTTCAAGATCAAAGTTGGAAAAAAAAAATAGTGTAAGAAAAATATGATAGAAAAAAAATTATGGGGGGGGGTTGGGTTGGCTAAAAAGTGACCCACCAAAATGGAGGTCTTTTTAACCCGCCACGATATTACCAGCAATAGATTAAATGGGAACTAACCTCCCTCAATATTGAAAAGTGAACCTCATGAGTGGCTAAAGAGAGCATAATCAAATCAGCATCCTGATTCAAAGACCATGCCAGGTATAAGTCAAAGGAAGTACCAAAAAAAAAATCAGATACAAGAAAACTACTCACCAACCCATACAAACAGTGTCGAGTGTTTGGATTAAAACCAGGAAGGTTGCGTTGAAGTCGAATGTATTGAATGATTTTATGTTCTCCCTCACCAGGGACATTTGCATCAGAAAGTATAACCTTCAAATGAACATCCAATGCAGCCACATACGTAACATAAATGGAAACAGTATCATAAAAATTCATTTCTTTTTCAAGGTATCAAACATGGAAAGGATTACTTAACAAAAAATACATCATTAGCCCCAGAAGGGACCAAGGGAAGTAAAAAATGAATGGCATTAAAATAGTAGCACCTTTGTATCCCACCAGCCAGGGTTGTGGTTCAACCTAGTCTGTATATAATATTGAAGGGCTACAGACAGCACTGCCATAAATTGAGTGCCAGGAGTGATGACGTTCGAGTCAGAAGTTTCAGGCTTGTCTTTAGAAGGTAAAAGCTCTCCAACAGCCTCAAATTCTTTTCTTAGTCTTTCTTCTTCAGCTTCCTTCAGTTTCACAAATAAAAGCACTATAGGTTCAAAAACTTCAACATGAAAATAAAAGAACCATGGTAATAACATAAGCATAGTATCTTACAGCTTCAGCTGCATCTTTTGCAGCTCTGAAGCGCCGAGAACGCTGCTGATTCATTTTGGCTCTCGGTGCAACGCCATCTGCAAAATATGGAATAAGGAATTCATGCAAATTTTGAAAGGGGGAAGTGCACACAAAAGGAAATGGGTAAAGAGAGGAAGTGATTCAACTTATAGTTGTAAAACTCTCTATTCAAGTGATATATGCACAAGACTCCCTTGGTTCAACTGATCCTCCTATAAATAAGGACTAATAAGAAGAATATCTTCCTAACTACCTCCTTAAAAAGGGAGAATTTAACTATACATAATCCGAATATCCTAAAGAATTGACAGCCTAAATCCTTGCTAGCTCAGCGCCTCAAGTTGGTCAATAAATATCACACATGCCCAACTTGTGGTGATGACAATGGAGAATCACTACAAACAGCATGAGTCAAAATGTCAGCCAACTAGTCACTGGTCTGAGCTTCTAATGTATAGTGCCTGAACCAAGATTCTCTTCAATATAATTCCTATCAAGCTCAACTTGTCTAGTTCAATCACGTTGCACTGGATAATATTAATAAGCTCTCAAGAGCTGCCATATTATCAAAGAATAACACTATGGGCTTCTTTGGACTGAACACAAGTTCTTCCAAAATAATTTTCAGATATGACAGCATTCATGTATTGATCACTTGGGTTACGCATGAATTGACTCACATCTCAAACTGCATGCGCTAAATCTGGTTTGGAGTGGAACAAAAGATACCGGAGTCCCTTGGGTCAACCAACCAATAAATATCCTCCTAAATATAAGGGGTAGATATATAGAATATCTCCTTGACTACCTCCTTACAACAAGCATTATCCCACTAGGTAGGGTTAGCTACATAGATTGCATGACATCATTGTGTTCTATCGACAAGCAACTACTCTTTTTGATTTATTGCACCTTGACTACCTCCTTAAAATAGGAAAACTTAAATATACATAACAAATATGCTTGAATTAATTACCAACTAATCTTTTCTCTAACTCACTTCAATGCAGAAGAAAGAGAGAACTGGCAATTGATGAACCCACCAAATCAGGCCTTAGCATTTGGGGAAGAAGCAATGATTGCCTACTAGTAAAATGGGGACATATAAAGGCCTTCCCGTCTAGGTTCTTTGATATAATTTTCCAGACACAACTGAGTATTTTACATGATAAAATTTTCACGAAATTTGTATGCACAGAACATATAGATACAGTAAAAGACAAGTAAACATTGAAAAGGGATGAAAAGATTGTTTGGCTCTTGGACATAAAGTTCTCACATTCCTTGGACTTACAACCCATCATTGTAGGAGCTCTAACATGTATAGATCTGGCAACAAAAATTAATACCCCAACAAATGATAACATTAGAAATAAATTTTAAAAAAAAACATATACACCATACCAATTGCAAGATAGAGAAGCTTCCTTGGGCGAACCAACGAAAAGATATGGTCAATATAATCAAATATTGATTTAAATACATCATCATAGGTAGCAGGTGCAGGCTGCAATTAGAGATTTGTCAGAAACAATACAATTTTAAAACAACAATGCGAGATTACAGAAATCACTTCATAAATCATGTCACCATGTTGTTAATGTCAACTGATAAGTATTTGTTAGACTGGAAAAACCCACCGACTATAGCATTTACATAACAACCTAAACTGCCTTGTCTCTCTTATCTCAATCTCTTAGAGTTATGATCCACTATAAATCCTGAAACCACCGATCCCAACAGCCTTGGGATAGCAGTCTTTTATGAGGTTCTTCTACGCTAGTCATATAATCATACATTAGGAAGTTGAAACATAAATTTCACCACAATGAATGGAACGCTGATGCTCGACACTAGAAAGAGTATGGGGTAAATAAAATAAATGCTATTGGAAAGTCCTGCTCTCTGTCTCTTCAACTTGGTTTAGCAATAGCTGTATCTACCGACTTTATAGGACCAGAGAAGCGGATATTACCAAGAGAATTACGATATGGAAACTGCACAGTAGATGAAAAAGCATATTCATTGAGAGGTGTGGCAAGAGATCGTAAAATTATACAACCCTACTTCTACAGTATAGGAAACTCAATCCTGTAATGCCTTTTGGATGCTCTCTGTAAAATATGAATGACTTTCAAATTTGCAGATTCAGAGAGAAGAAGAGAAAATTAACATGTGATTGGGGAAACAAAAGGAACGGATAAAGGTGAGTTGAGCTGGAGCATGCACCTTGCCGTCGGGGTGGAAGCATGGGTGAATGATACCGTTCATGTCCAGGTACAAGTTGTCGAACTCCATGCCATTGGGATTAGGTTTCGACACATCAACAGGGTGCGAAACACCAGTGCCGCCGGCGGTGGAGTCTTCTTCGACTACATCGGAAATCGATAGCGGATAGCGGTCGGCGAGCCACCGGTAGAAGGCAGGGACTCCCATGGCTACGGCTCGGTTGGACCCGGTTCAGCTGGGAAGAGGAAATAATGTACAGAATGCAAGATCTGTGATGCCGCTTGGAGAACGTACGGATCAATGCTGAGGGGATGCTTCACTTGGGACGATATTGCCCCTCGATGTTGCGTCATCGGTTGCCTCGACTCACCTAACTC
>QFDD01011744.1:0-10641 GCA_006871305.1 Vachellia collinsii
TCACTATCTGTGTTCACTGATAACTACACTTGTTCTTTAGCGAGATGGCCTTGTTCATCTTCTTCGGATCCATATCCACCATGCACTCCACCTTCTTGTAGAACTTCGGCTTCACCAGCTCCCCCAACACCTTCCCCCTTGATCGCACCATGAAGCTCAGCTTCAGCGTTACGCTCTCCGCCGGCGCACCCTTCGCGCTGCTCAAGCTCGCTCCCCCTCCGTACAACGGTATCCTACTCCCTATCAGTGTCACTCGGATCGATCTCTGGCTTTTCCTCGACTGATAAAATTTTGCTATCTGCAAATCCGAATCAAAATTGTTCAATGGTCCTAAATTTAATTTGAATTTAAATGATGAATTGCGCACGTACGGTGCCGGTGGCCAGAGTAAGCTGATAATAAGTGAGATCTAGAGGCGTGGCGGTCACATGTACTCCGAAAAATGTAGCAGTGTTACGAAATGTCAGTTTCACAGAGGAATTCATGGACACCATGCTCGTCGGTACTCCTGATTCGTCTTCACCTGCTTGAATCACAAACTGATTGAAAACTATACTCTGTCCAACAAGAAAACGAAAATGCAATTAGATTCGTCTGCGATACCCAGAAATCAGGATCTCAAAGTGCAGGGTAGTTAGGAGTTACCTTCATGGAGATCGTGGGTTTCTGAGGGCGACTGGCGCCCCATAGGATCAAAGAGAAGACGGTGAACAAGGCGATGAAACCAAGAACGAAAGCCAGAACATAGCATCGCCGAGTGAGGCCGTGTTGGGAAGCGTCATTGGGGTCGAGGAGGCCTTCTTCTTCGATGGCGTGGAACTGATCTTTCCACGGCCGCCAAGTACTTTTCCGGTGAGAGGAACCGGTCTTGCGGGAGCCGGAGAAGCGGGTGGAGGAAGACTCGCGGGAATGTGGTCCCAGTGAGGAGTTGGAGTGGGAGTGGGGAGGAGAGCCCAATGGGCTCTGCAGGGGGCTTGAATGGAAGGAGTTGGTGGTCTTCTCGCCGTCATGGGAAGAATCACGAGATGGGCTCTGAACGTAATAAACCGGTCGGCGAGGGGATGACCTTCCCGGCGACGACTGGCTCAGGCTGCTCACCTCAGAGTCGGTCTTCGCAAGCATATTTGACATTGAGACAAAGGAAAAGAAAGAGAGGTAAGAAAAATCTAGATGGGAGAAATGCTTAGATTCATATGGATGGAGGGGAAGTTAATGGACATGCAGAATTGCAGATCAAGAAATAGAATAATGATGGTAGCAGTAATTAAGTAAGAACGTACTTGTTGGGGCAGAAAGCGAGGGATTCTGAAGTGAGAGTAGGGATTCTCATATTTGTTTATTGTTTACGAAGCTTTTGTTTATGGGGACGCAATTAATACGATACGCTGGTTTTTGTCCATTGTCAGACATGGCATTGCTATTTGGATCCTTTCTTCTTCCTTTGATATCTATCTCACACATGCAACAATCTTCTGATTCACTGGGCCCGTTGGTCTAACTTTTACCACCCACCGACGGTCATTAGGTGATCTAGATGGTACGTCAGATAACCTTTTTCAGGCCACGCAAATTAGCAACTCATGAGTTGGATTGAGTCGAGATGGTTAGTTTTTCATGATTTGATGAATCAAATTTTAAATTTTTACTTAGAGATATATTTATATTTAATACCCAATAGTATTTTGAATATAATTGTCTTTAATAGGATAATACATATACTAAAAAAAATTAGCACAGCTAAATGTAAACTTGTATTGAATGGTAATAACATTAATCACATAAAAATAACGAATATAATTATGCTGTGTTCCTTTTTTTTCTTGGGTTGTACAGGAATAGAAGCAAGTTTCGTCCCAATGCTATTGGATCTTTATTTTGCATGCAAGTGACATCGAAACAAGAAATTTTTTTTATTATATTAAGAGAGTCACGTATAATCATTTTATTTTTTTCCTTTTTAATTACATTAAGCAAATTCGAACTTCAATTTGCAAAAATGGGTACTCAACATGCTATATCACGTTTGGTTAGAGAAAGGAACAAGAGGAACGCATTAGAACACATTATTACGATGAGTACACACTAGCTATCTTAAGTCCATCCTTTTTGAAGGCTCAGCTCGATTAGCACAAAAACCTCATTATTTTCAAGCCCCAAAACAAGATTACCGACCCTAAATTTTCTTATTTAACAAAAAAAATACAGAACCATAGATTTATTTGGGACAATAAAATCATACAACTTAAAAGGCACTTAGAATACACGTATATCCGATAAAAGGATTTATTTCCTCCCACTTGAACCAGAATCTTATTCAGGCCACGATGAATCGGTCAACAAGGCATGCCATTTTATTCACCTTGTCACTGCAGCTCTCCGACTGGTGCCTCATTGAGCCACAGAAAATGAATGAAGTCGTACAACTTCGCACTTACGCTAACCTGATCAGGAAGCAATAAATTCAGAATCACACAAGATGTAAATGATAGAATAATATGGGGCAAGGTAAATAGTCTATGACCTTATATGGAGTCGGGTTAAGTCTTCTCATGTGATCAGATCGCATTTGTTCCAGTTGTCTAATACATCGCTCTCTAATGTCCTTCAAAGGAGGTAAAGTTTCTCTCTCGTTATCTTCAAGAAACAAATAGCCATGTTATCCACAGAAAAGTAAAAATTTGACAATCAAGCTGATTTAGATAATAGCCATTAAATAGTTTTGTAAGGAGTGACTCTGAATTTTTTTAATGATATTTATCTCCATAATCTTCGGTTCTCACCAGAACTCCCACGCCAGTAACACCTTAGAAGCTCCTCAACTCGCTGTGGCACCACATACGCTCTCTTGGACTCTTGGAAGGGATGGCGGCATAGAATTCTTTCTCCCACCTACAAAATAATAAAATGATAAAAAAATATGTTTAAGCCTGTATCGATTTAAAAATATATGTAATCAACTTTTGATCGTGAGGCTGTGCGCCAACTGGCCAAGAGATTTGAAACTTGAGAGCAAGATGCCCTAAACTAATGTAAAGGCCCTGTTCTCGTTATCTGGTTATATGTGGTTTTTTCTTTTGGGAAAATTCCAATTCAATACCTTCAGAATTTGAAAATCCAAAATCAGTAATTCATATTAAAACGTGGTGTCATAGTAAATAGCTAATGAATTGTACTAATCAAAACTGATTTTGAGATTTCTAGGGTATTTCTCTGGATTTTTCCCTTTTCTTTTAGAACAGCAACTGGCTTCTATAAATATTCACACCAAATCCAACCACACCCAAAATATGTAGGCTCCTCCTAAAGCATGCCTGAGAATAATTGTTTCAATCCCCAATCATACATTACAGTAGATCATTGCTTGCTTGGACAGGCATGTAAGGTGGCCTGCAAAATACCTTAGGAGGGGGTTCATTTTCCCCAGTCATTATGTCTACCAGGGAATAGCCTTCTTTTCCATACAACCTGTAGCATCTTTTCTTGCATGGAATAGAAACCTGAACCAGAGAAAAGGGACAAAGGGAGAAACGGAATATAAATAAGGATGACTAGATGATTAACTGACATGTCCTGTTCAGCATGTTCAAACCTTTGAAACATCTTCAGAAAGTTTAATGCGAGGTTGATTATTTATCTCAACCAATTTGAAAACAACACCTAAAGCAGCTTGAGCATAACACGTAACCAGGTATGTCCCAATCCCAAAGGCATCAACATCATGACCCTGCAGGGATAAAAAAGCACAAACTAATAGACATCACAAACATAGCAATCCTGAACCTGAACTCTGAACCAATGGGGAAAATGTTACAAGATCAAGCAGTCTGGACCGAATAATTACTTGTTTGTTTAGAGCATCCAATGTTTCCTCATTGAGGTCATTACTAGCAGTGATGTTCATCTTTCCAAAACCAGGCACTTTGAATTCCTTCTCAATGGAGCAAAAGAATTTTCTGGCTTCACAAGACAGATATGCCAGGTCGCCAGAGTCCAATCTAATTCCAATTGGTTCATATCTATACAAGACACCATCTAAACTCAGATAAGGAACAACCAATTCTACTAATGCTTCAAAAGCAACCTAGCAACCAGCAATTAAGGAGATTTTAAGTCCAGATTGAAAGTTTTTTACATGAGAGGCTTTCATGATTCTACAATTCTGTAGGCTGCAAGGTTAGGTTTCCAAGAATCAACTTGAGATTAAAAAAAAAAAAAAAATTTATACGTTTATTTCCCTGATTAGGCTAAATGAAGAAAAGGGGAAAAAGGACCACTGCCTTTTATTCTGTGTAAATTTTGCATATATGGAAATAAAAGTTCAGATGAAACATGATAGGCATATGTGAATCCTAATTATCACCATAGTTGATGCTATTGCAGCCATACTATTGTTGTTACTGTCAATAGTGCCTCGTGACTTAGCATATGATTTTTTATTTGATTATTTGAGAAAAAAGAAAGCCAAAAAATTTTGATCTCCATCAGTTCAGAGCTAACTGGAAAAGTGAGGAAATAACTAGTTCTTTTATTAATGTAAAATGTCAATTTAAGAAATGATTTTAAGCACGAAACACTTCCCCGCATACCCTAAGTCCTTGAGAGCCAGTGCAACCGCACAGAAGTTTGGGATTCCACTTCTCATAACCTGTCCAAAAAAAAGTGAATTCATTGACTGAAGAAAATTAGTGGAAAATTAGGACGACGGTAACATGGAATGACCAACAAAGTAAAATCCACGAAACGTAAAAACTTGCTATTATAAAATTTCTAGTTGGATAAAAAAAATTTGAAGTGAGGATATAAAATTTTAATGACAAGAATATGTATGATAAAAGTTTAAGAAAAATTAATTGAAAACTTTGAACCCACTTCTTGAATTTTTTTAAATAAGACACAAAATTTTCCCTTCCCTCCCCATCCTTGGTACCAAACAGCCCCTAAGAAAATTAAAACATATGAATATCTCAAGCGTCAAAGCTGAATCGTCATCAGACTCCACAAGAAATACTTCTCTCTGAATCAATTATGAGCCTTCACTAGTTTAGCAGAGTTTACTGCATCACACTAGAGCAATCTTTTGTTACAAACCGACCCTTGTTGGTTTATTCTAGGAAGAAGAAAACTGTTTAGAAATATTTTATATTATAATTTATGGTTATTTTGAATATGGGTGGTTTTTATAGCAGTTAAGTTATAGGGTGGTTTTTATCAGTTTCTGTGTAAGGGTTTATATAAGGACCTCTATGTATTTTTAGCTGTGTGGTTAATAAATTATTCAGTTATTGTTTCTTTTCCTTTCCATTCTAGAATGCAGATTCTGGTTTTAGAGTGATCAATTCTCTTAATCCTCCCCTATTTCTCTATTCCTTTCTAATCTAACCTACCCATCTTTCCCCTTTCTTATCCGCTATATCTATTCTCTTTTCAAGATCTATCATCTTTTCTGTTGGAATGAGTTTGCATAGGGCATCATGAGAGGTATGCAGGAGTTGTCCACAATTGTTGGACATTCCAAGTTAAAGAAATGCGAACAATTTTACATGTCTATTTGCAATTACAAGAAATGGAAACGTAGAAGGAAAATACATACATCATAAGTATCCACAAGAGCAAGAAAGCTATCAGGAAATGCCAGTGCGTACGACGTGAAAGCTGCTAGCTCACTTTGATTGGTCTCACCAAATTTTCCTCGTAGTGAATTTGACCACTGAAAAGTATAAACATCCATTAATATGATGCCAAATCTATCTTTCATTTTGTAACTCTGCCAATGATAAAGAGAAGCTAGAATGATGGTCATTATTGATAACCTTGGGATGAAATGCTTAAATTGTTCGTCTTATTTTGTAGATAGTCAACTACGTGATTGTACAGCTTTTATTATGGATTTTATTATTCTGATTCTCCTCTCTCCCCGGATCAAATACCAGGAGGCTGTTCTCCTCTCCCTCTCTCTCAAATAAGCAGATTTATTGGCTCTACTTTTATTAATAACACATTATATTCATTATCTGAGCTATTTTTAGTACTAATCTCTGGTTTTACATTCTCACAGCCATTGGGCATAGAATTATAACAAAATTTCATTTCTATAGCCAAAAAAAGAGAGAAATGAAAGAAAATCTTCATTCACAATTATGATAGTTCAAAAGATTAATAAAAATTGAAGTACACTAATACATGCCATTCTCACCGTCTCAAGTGTCAAAGCTTTGTAGGAAGGCTAACTTTTTATTAATAATTTCATATCGTTGACAGGCAGGCTTACAGAAAAGCCTTTTGAACTTGAAATGTAAACAAAGCACAAAACACCCAAACTGTGCGCAGAAAGACTAATTAACACAGGACTTCAATTCTGAGGAAAAGGCTTAATGGATTAAATTATCATCATCAACTTTTTCCAATCAATTATTGTTATGTCCTTTTTATCTGCCGGTCAATTGAAACAATGCACTCAAATAGTTAATACAAAGCAATAGAATAATCAACATGAAGGATGCAAAGGCTAATATTATGACACCTGAATTTTGCTCAGCCATGATTGAACCTGACTAACAAAGTCTTCACATGTGCTTGAACCATCTTGTCTCCGAAGTGATTTATCTGTAATCTCATCAAGGCTCTGAAAATGAAAATAAGCAAAGTAAATAAACAGAGAATGAATCATTTTCTAACAAAGTAATATAATAATGCATATGAAAATTTTCACACAAAAGGCTGCCTACAAACTGATAAAAATGTGTTTTGAAAAACTTTAGAAAGGAGCTCAATTGTCATATTTAGAGGGGATCTACCTCATCATTTTGAAGTTTCTTGGTCTAACTTCAAATTTATGGAGTCTAATGCACATTTCAATGATGAATGAAAAGGGAATAATTTCACAGATCTCTTTCTGTTATTTTCATCCAATTCCTTAGGCTTGTACAGTTGCTCTTGCCATTCACCACAATCCCCACCAAGATTCCAATAATGAATTTGTTCTTTTTTTATTCCTAAACTCTAAGCATTAGAATTCAAACAGGCTTCTAAATGTCTGAACTATTTATGCTGAAGAATTTTTATGACTTCACAATTTGAAATACAGGCATAAAAGATAGAACCCTTCCTATATTTGAGTTTATTGTTGTATGCTTACATACCAGAAATTGCAGCAAACAAAAGCATCTCACCACTTAGTACCAAACTTGTATATTTTTTTCCAATATGTATGACTTTCTCATTCACTGAGGCATAGCTCGAAATAAATGATCAAATCAAAGTATGTTCTACTTTTAAGCACATTGCATGGATGGGTTAAACAAGAATCTTTCTGCTTTAAACTGCGCTGTAATCACAAATCACTTGTATAGAAATTGGAAAAGCTCATTAAAAACATCAACCAAATGTGAAATTAGTTACCCTTGTTCATCCAAACCAAAAGAAGAAAAGGAAAAGTCAAGTGAAATGGTCACACACCATATAGGAGCTAACAAATGCATGAGAGTGAGTGCCACGAAGGGGTATGCCAAATAACCTTCCTGCTGCAACATTGCTATTGGAACACAGCATGAAAAAGTCAAGTTATTAAAAAGCGAAAAACTATTATGAATCTTCCAAAGCAAAGAAAAGGTAAATCATATTTCCTCATACCAATCTCACCAAGTTTCCACATAGGTAGCAATGTCACACCTAGCACCCCATATTTGTCTATAAGGCTAGTTTTAATGATAATGCTCACAACATGACATTTGCGCACCTAATACAATGAATATTTACATATTGTTGATCTGCATGCGCAAATTAGGGGCAATGCCATATTATGTCAAACTAGGTGCGTGGAAATTCACACACATCACAACATCTAAGGAATGTGGCCATAAGAGGGTTTCTCAAGTCATCTCACAACAATTGATGAATTTTTGTTTGGACACGTGATTGCTATTATATGGGATATCTACTTAATATTATATTGGAGAATAACATCCCGATGTTTAAAAGATGAACAGGGAAGACATTGCAATTGCATTATCAAATATTCATAACTGCCTATATGAATTATCAAATAACATAGCTTTAAAAAAATCATAACTAATACATGATTTTTAGTTCAATCAGATTACTAAATGGACCCACTTATGATCAGGTTAGTTCAAGGTTTTATACCATTGGGAGACAAACAAAAGGTCATGATAGCCATCAACAATAAATGGAGATGAAAAAAAGGACATGACAGCCATCACCAATAAATGGAGACGAAAAAAAGGACATGACAGCTCCACAAAGTACTTCGATTCCCAACATTCTAAATGCAGTTTTTAATAATTGATAATACCTCGTTGCATCAAATCCTCCAATATAGCAGTACTTTGATGCTCCTACTGCACCATCAGGACCCTACATTCAGAATAATATATTCCTCTGATGAAGACCAAGAAAGGTCAAATATTCCCAAGTTTACTTGCAGTAAACAATATTTCTGGAAAACTTAGTCACCTGGGCCCTTCGTAGTCCAAACTCAAGTAGAAGTTTGGATTTCCCAGCAACAAAACGATGCCGAGCAGCATTAGTAGCAACCAATGACGCATAGTTAACTAGATTCACAAAGGGTGTTTCCAGCAATTGAACTAGCTGAGCAGCATCCAAACATATAGGTCAATTTAGCATAAGAAATATATGATCTTCAAAAGGAAATAGTATTCAATAGATGTCTTTAAATGGTAGCAGCTAGCAAGTACTCACAGCAATTGGTCCTTCAATTCTCAATAGAGGCACCTTAGGGAAAACAACCGTTCCCTCATGAATTGCATATACCTCTACATCAGAGCAATCAATTCCTCTAAGGTAGTCAAAAAAACCATCCTATGAAAAGATCAATATTAATGAGTCAAACATTTAATATGAAGAGAGAAATTGGAATAATGAAGGCCAAAAATAATCTTCACATAAAATCACTGTAAACAAGAGTATCAGCGACATTATTAAGGAGAACAAGAAGATGCGTAAGGAAGCTTATTAACATTTCATGGTTAACATGATTATCTTTTCATCAAGAACTCCAAACATTTGTAACTTTATGCATGCATACTTTAGGATATTTTTCCCATTCCATAATGTCTCATGACTTTTGTGAACAAAGAACTGACCAGGCTAGGGTTCTTTCTTCTAATCTATGTGCTCCTATTTCTTTAACAACCACCAAAATGCTACAAGTTAACGTCTGCTCACTTTCACCATGAGATAAAATTTCAGCAATAAACTTTCGGACAAGTGATAGAGAGAACTTTAATTCTATCATTTTTTTAAAGCATGCTAATTACAAATCAGCAGGAGAGCTTTATGGTTTGGTTTACCTCACATGATGCAGGTAAAGTTTGCCGGATGAATTTGATCTCCTCCTCTGTGAATTTGAAATTAGCTATGAACTTAATGCATTCTTCCAAACCAGCGAAGACTGTATACTCCCCGCCAAAAGGATTCTTACGAAAATATAGATCAAACCTGAAGCATGTTAGAATCTCTATTAGACTAACACAATAATCTTATTAAAAATTCCAAAACACCCGAGTATAAAAATAAAATAAGCACAGAAAAACCACTAAGAAAAAAAGCAAGGGCACGCTCAGGATCTTCGGAGTTGACATGCAAGGAGACAACGAGAATGAAGTATATAGGTTCTGTTGTCATAGATGAAAGAAATTCAGGAATAGAACAGCAACCTTGAATAGAGCTAATGAGCCGAGTGGAACTTGTATTTTTGAGTTAAGTGGCATCCATATGTTGTTTCCCTTGAACATTTATTTGCCGTAGTCAATAGAACCGACAAATATAAGCCTTTAATCGAAGACAAAGATATTGAACGCTTGCAATTGGTTTTAACCGGTCTTTTACAATGTTTTTTTCCTTCCGTTCTTTCCGAGCCTTGCAGGCCATCAAGAAAAGGAAAGATAATGCACAGAATTTGAATTCATGTTACCTTCGTTTGCACTTCCTCGGACAAACAGAGCATAAAAGCAGCACACAAAAGAAATGAAAACTAGAAATAATCACTCACACAGCTCGTTCTTGATGCTTGCCAGCTTTCCAGTAAGCGTAAGCCATAGTAAATTGGTAGAGATCCGTGAGCAGAGGCGTAACCATTGGGTTCGTGGGTCCATCGATAGCCCGACTCGTATTCTGCTCAGTCGGGCCATTCTCCTTCGCCTTCATTGTTATATCCATCGAATTTTTAGGGTTTTCTCTGATATTCTTTTTCTATCGGAACTTTTGTATTGCCGTGCTGTTCGCAGCCCGTTTATCGATCATAGGCTTCCCGGCGCTCTATTTAACATAAAAGGTGAAGAAAGAGCAGGAGCGTCACGCACGGGGGAAAGAAGACAAATAGAAGCAGACGGATGGTTCCTCGGAGTTTCTAGGCAAATGTATTGTGTGTGCAGGGGTCGAACTCAGACTAGAAGACCATATAAGGAAGAAGACGGAGAATTAAAAAAAGGAAAGGGAGAAAAAGGGTAAGAAAGTGGATCAAGACGGGACAAAGGTGCGATGTGTGACCTTGGATTCAACGCTATTGGCCATTTTGGGACGAGAACAAATTCATCCTCTGTGGACTACACAGCTTCGTCGCTCGTTAACGGCTTCTCAATCACGTGGCAGCTTCCCTGGTCT
>QFDD01011748.1:0-10602 GCA_006871305.1 Vachellia collinsii
TGGTAACCACTTGGCCATTTGGTCAAGTGGCTACCAGGGATGCATTGAGGCGCTACTTACCCCCAGGTAGTGGCTTCGATCCCTGGGGAGGCGAGTTGTGAAACCTCTAGGGGAGAGGTTATAACCTGGCTGCCAAAAGACCTCAGTGGGGTGGGGTGAGGTAGTCCGACACCGTCAGGGACCCGGTGGGGTGAAGCCGTGCCGTTACATATGGCACTTACACCAAGTAAGGAGTAGTCTTCAAAGGGATGTTTCATTGCTTCATAGACATCAAATTTAATGACTTTATCCCCAAATTCCATTGTGATACAACCATCTTTTATGCTAATCACAGTGTTGGCTATTCTAAGGAAAGGTCTCCCTAGAATTATAGGTTCATCAACATATGAATTATTTTCCATATCTAGCACATAGAAATCTGCAGGGAAAACTAAGTCCCTAACTTTCAACAAAATGTCTTCTATTAGTCCCTTAGGCTTTCTAATAGTTCGATCAACAAGTTGGATCAACATATTAGTGTCTTTCATGCACTCAATGCCTAGGGAAACATACCTGGAAAGAGGCATCACATTTATTGCAGCTCCAAGATCTAACAGTGATATATTTAAGTTGCCTATTGTGCATGGCACTTAAATGATCTAGGATCATCACATTTTACCGGTAATTGTGGCTTAAAAATTGCAGAAATATTAGCTCTTACCTACACAAGTTCATTTGGTTTGCATTTCTTTTTATCACCACACAATTCTTTTAGGAATCTCATGATTTAGGTGCCCCTTTCAGAAAATCCAGCAATAGAACATTAACAGCAAGTTTACTAAACAGATTTAGAGCATCCTTTTCAAGTTGGGAATTAGAGACTTTCCTACTTAACAGAAAAGAATTAGGAAAAGGCAAATCAGAAATTTTTATCTCTTTACCTTTATGATCAACAGCTTCTCCTCCCTTAATTTTCTAATTTTCCAGCTCATAACTTCCAGATTTTTGTTCTTTTCTCCACCTCAGCAGCTGTTTCTCCCTTTCACCTTCAGATTGCAGTAGTGTTTCTTGTTTAATTTCTTCATATTCTTCAGAATTTTCAGACTCTTCCTCACCAGTAATTTTTGTGCCACTTGTGCTTGGGTCATTCTCCATATCTTTTTCAGCAAAACTCACATGTTTGCCACTCCTTAATGTAATGGAATTAAGTGATTTTGGGTTCATCACTGTATTGGATGGCAAAGTGCCTCCAATCCTTGCTTGAACTTCACTTAAAGAGTTAGCCAATTGGTTAACATAACCAGAAAGAGTGGAATTTTTGGCTTCCCATTGTTCTAACTAGCTGTCAAATTTATTCTCTATTGCAGCAAGCTTTGAATTTGATGTGGATGCGGTGCTCTCAATTCGGGATCCCAACTCATTCATGCATTCCTTCATGATTTTGATCAATTCATTCATTTTCTCACTATTTTCAGCCTTATCATTCTGCATAGGAACTAAAGCTCTTGATGATGACTCTGCAGCCATTCTTTGCTCTTGGAGTTTGTTTTGGTTCTGCATTGGCCTCTCATTATTTTCCCTCCATCTACAATTAGGATGGTCCCTCCATCCTTCATTGTAGGTGTTTGAGTATGGGTTCCTTTGCTGAAATTGGCCTTGTCCTTGTCTATTTTGGTACATGGCTAAAACTTCTTCATAACGAGTTGGACAATCTTCACTCATGTGGATTGAGGAAGCACAAAAAGTGCATGAAGGTCCTACCAAAGCTTGGGAGGCAGCCACTGACTTGTAGGATTTATTGTGCTTTTCTCTTTCCAAATTCTCAACTCTCTTGTTCATGTTTTCTGTAAGCACCAGTAATTGTTCCAGCATCTTAGATGGAGGGTTGTCAATATGAATTCTTTGTGTTGCACCTTGATTTTCCCTTATATAGTAGTGCTTATTGTTGTTAGCCATTTTCTCCAAGAAACTCCAAGCATTATTAGGGGTTAGCTCTAAAATAGAGCCATGGGCAACAGCATCAATTGTCTCTTTAGCTAGAACCAACAATCCCTCATAAAACTATTGAACCAGATTTGACTTTGAGCGTTGGTGATTAGGACATTTACTGAGTAAGGATAAAAATCTGGTCCAATAATCATACAATGATTCTTGATCTCTTTGAGCTACACCATATATTTCCTTCCTTAATCTTGAAATCCTAGAAGCTGGAAAATATTTATCTAGAAAGGCTTTCTTGAGCTACTCCCAAGTCAAGGTGGAATAATGTTGAGGAAGTGTGTAAAGCCATTGTCTTGCATTACCTTCTACTATGAAGTGAAAAACACTTCTCAACACATCATCTAGAGCTGCATCGGGTGGCTACATAGGGCACAAATTAAGTACATGAGGTCTATGTGTTGATAAGGATCATCACCTGTAAGACCAAAAAATTTAGGTAAAGAACTAATTAAACCACCTTTTATTTCAAACCAAGATCATGAGCATGAAACCCTCTAGGTGCAGAGTTAATGGTGGAGTTATTGATCTCTCTAATACTTTTATTCTCATCATCGGGATTTGGAGGAACATTATAATGCATGTTCTCACCTTGCACTTCTTCATTATTTCTTTCGTTCACATTAACTCTAGGAATTTCCTCATTTCCTAAGTTATTTCCATTAGGAGCCTCCATAATGAAGTGATTGTCAATGAACTTACTAGATTCAGATCTAGAGTCAGCTGTAATATTCAGTTGTGCAGTGGAAATGGTTCCCTCTAACTGTATATTAGCCCTTTGAAGTTTTATGCTCCTCTTTAATTCCCTTAAAGTCCTATTCAGATTTAGATCAACTGGAAGAGTTTTTTTGTTTCTGACCATAAACTCAAAGAGGATTTACTGACAGCAAACAAAGAAAAAGGCACCATAAATTTTCATAGATTAAGACTTTAACAGAGAAAATCTAATCACAATGCAATGAGTGCACAAGGAGTGCTAAGAGATGTATCAAAATTAGGCAAACAAAATATGATTGTGTTTTTTTTTAAACAAAGAAAGAAAAACAGCAAATGATGAGGCACACAAAAAAAATGTTGGTTATAACAAAGTAATTAAACAGAGGCGAATCAGTAGTGCTACAGAAAAGAAAGAAAAACAAATCTGGTTACAGTGAACAAGAAACAAAGAAGAGCTGGGTGAAGCTAAGGAGAATTATTGCCACAACAAAAACATCTTTCCAACACCACTTTACAAAAAGAGCCAAGTACTCAATTAAACTATTGAAAAAGAAAAATGACACTTACGGACAAAAAAGGAACACAGAAAAGGAAGAGAGAAAAAAAAATACAAAATGTACAATTAGCGCAACCTTCCTAATTCACATAAAATGATAGAAGTAAAACACCTATAAAAAAATGCAAGAATAATTTGGCAGCAAAAATAAAATGCAACAACTACCTACAAAAAAAATTTCTACTGAAACTGAAAAGAAACAGCAATTAACCCAAATAAATGCACCAAAACGTAGTGCTTTGACATTCCTTGGGTTTCTACAGCATTAAATTCTAAAAAATCCTACACATTAAACCCAAATATGATGTAATATCATATAACACACTTGAGGAATTTAAAGAGTGATAAAAGATCTCAAAATTAGCAATTAATTCATATAATCACTCACTAATACAATTAACCTCTAATTGACACATTTAAGCTCAAATAAGGTACAAAAGAGTCAATATTAGGTACATTTATTTCATATAAAATAAGGATTTATCTCCAAGATGTATGACAAATGCAAGATTCAGATAGGTGTATCCAAAATGAACGCTGATATCCAAAATAAACAAATATCAGACCAGGATGTATAATTAGCAGCCTAAGATTTACATTTGAGACCAAATGTGCAAAAAAATATATCTATATGCTAGCACTTCTTGAGTTAGCCTTCTACAAACCAATCTTCCTTTGTCTTTGGGCTTGTAGTTGTGAAGCAGTCAAGCATGGTTGTCTCATCCATCTTAGACTTGGTTGGGTTGAATGGAAGTTGACTTGGCTGTAAGACTGTTGCACCATAACCAACAAGTGCAATTTACCTATATTGACTTATTGGTAGGTAACACTTCCTCATTTCCATCTCATTTGGAATTGGAAAACATATTTCAGGATCAGCATAATACTCTATATACTCTTGAGTAGTTCCCTCTTCAATTATAGTCTCAGATTGCATTCCGGGCTACAACAATATATCTTTTTAGTCCCATGCCCTAAAAGTACATAGCTTTCTACGCATAAATATAGTATGTCTATTTAGCCCCTCAATAACTTCATACCCATCATCCCCATTGACAACTACTCTCCAACCCATTGCCAAATGCCTATTTGTCTCAAATAATTCAATACACTTTGGGTTAAAATCACTTTTCCATTTATGTGCAATTTTATCACTCTCAGACCATTTAATCATCAATTTCTCTCTTATTCCTTCAAACATATGAATAACAGGAAGATATCTATATTCTTATACCCATGCATTCAAGCTTTCACTAATATTATTATCCACAATCCATGATTGACTCCTACTGCTAAAATATGCTCTCAACCAATGTTGTGGCCCATAAGACAAAGTTGATTTTGCTTCTTGTTTATTCAACTCCCCTAGTTGTTAAAGGTTGTCCTTAAACTACTCTTCAAAGGTGCTCCACACATAAGGAAAAAAAAATCTTTTTTGCATCTCATATCCTCTCCACCATTTGCTTCAATTTGCATAAATATGTCTGGCACATAACGTATTTTCAAACTAAGGTAAAACCTCTTCAACAACAATATGTAACGCCTGTAAAAAAAGAAAAACTCAATTAATCAAAATAAAATATGGTAGACTAAAATTTGAAGTACCATTAATTACCTTTGCATATCTAACATTAGCGTCACTTTTGATACATCCCCAAAATCTGACGACTGTCTAAGCCATTGCAAAAACCATTTCCAATTTACTTTATTCTCTTGTTAGCTCAATCTGAATGCAATTGGATATAGAGAGTCATTTGCATCAATCCCTGTTGTTGTGAGGAGAATACCTCTTGCTTTACTTTTTAAAAAGGTTCCATTTAACCCAATAAATGGCCTACAACTGATATTCCAATTGACCTATATAAAACATAGAAAATTAACTAATTATAATATTATAGATAAAATATTAACATGTTTGACAAAAATAAAATCAAAAGAGCATCAATCATATACAAGCATTAAAGCACACATACATTCTACCAAATACTCTTCTCCCATTTTCCAATGCTTCTTTGCTCATCTCAACACTAACATCTGAACCTGGGTTTGAAAATTTTTACTCATTGCAATAAGCTTCTAAATTCCCAAACTCATCCTTATAGCTTCCTTCCATTTCCTCCGTTATCAACTTCTTTGCCCTCTTACATTTATGGATGCTCAAGTGGAGCTTAAACTCATCTTCAACATCCTTTTCAATATTGTTTGCTTTATATTATGGACTTTCGTGAATCTCATTTTTAAAGTGCTCAGCTAACCACTTTGCACTAGCTCTTGGGTTCTTATATACCATAAGGCAGTTGTGCTCCTGAACCAAGGTTTTGACTTTCAATCCAAGGTTGTCTCCTCTTTTGAAGCATAAAAAACAAAAGGACAACCCTTTTCACACTTAACTCTAATTCTTGAGATCTCACTCTTTAAAATTCTCAATTTAACCCATTCTATTATTGCATATTGGTTAATGGCCTTCTTAACATCTTTAGTGTCGACAAAAGTCAAACCAATGGTGAAGAATGGTCATTTCTCTTATCCCTGATTCCTTACTTCCTCCTCATATTCACATTCCTTACTTGTTGACTCTCCCTCCTCAATTCACATTCTTTATTTAGTAAATCTTCCCCCTCCCTATAAGGGGAAGATAGAGCATTATGATGTACTTTAGTTACACATGATAATGAAATCATAGCTTTAAACAATATATAAGATTATTATATAAAAACTTACCATTATGATCTTCAACATCAGCTCCTGAACCTCAAAGCAGCTTCTTCATTTTGACTGCAACATCACACCAATCCACAACCTGTAGATCATCTTCATCAACCAACCCATGGAACGCCAAGTCATCTTCATCGACTGGCACATAATCATCAACTGGAACATTGTCCCATTCCATGTCATCCTAAAGATTCACATCTCCTGGCATTTTCTACTTTAGAAGACCCCATAAGTAAAACCTCTTTGCCTTTGAGGGCTACGTTGGAACCATAGAAGGAAACCAACAACAACACAAACTGAGTCTTACCTTTCAATCGGTCTTTCCAATGCTGTTCACAGGATTTTGTCTCCTTCTCTCCTCTTTTGTTGTTGTTTTTCACCCAATGGAAAAAATGGGGAAAGTTTTTCATTCAAGGATTTAACAATGGGGAAAAGTTCCACTATTGTGATATTATTTCACATAATGTTTTCGCTCAAGGGTTTAATTGGGGTAAGGTTTTCTAGGCCTAAAAATGCTAAATTGCTTATGTGAAAATTTTAATTCCACCAAATATTAGAAGTCATCCATGTCATCTACCCATGCAAAATGTTTTTAAAAAAACTGTCTACATGTAAACAGATGTTAAAGGTAAGTTAACATTGGATGTGATTGCATTAAATTTAAAACATGAGAGACAAAATTGCACAAAAAAAAGACTATGGTACTGAATATACCTGAGAAATAAGATTGAGGTAATGGGTGCCACTTTACCACATTATATATATCGGAATGTTTTGATTACATTCAACGAGTAAGAGTTTTACATATAATCCATGATAGTTTTTAATGCATTGAGATCTTTCCTTTTCTATCATGTACATGTTTTCAAAGAAAAGTTAATTTTCCATAACCATATTAGTTCCATTTTGAAAAGCAAGTGATATCTTTTACTATCATGGTTAACTTGTTTGAGCCTTATGGGGGATTATAGAGTTTAAGTAACTGATTAAGAAATACTATTGTTACACAAGAGGTGGAGTGTGAAGGGAAGTGGACAGCTGGACACCCTCTAGTGACTTAGAGACGATGTGAGCAAGAAGAGAACCCAAGCATAGGAACTCGAACCTATGACTAAACCAGACAAGGTAATGAGTCAAAGGTCAGTGGGTCAAATCAGAGTTAAACTAGAGTCAAACCGGTGAGGAATTAAAAAAATAAATCCCATAATACACTCACTATTTAAAATTATTAGTGAATCTCTCTCTTTCATGGTCTAACCTATGTGAGCTCTGCCACTACCTCATAAAAGCCTCAAGCCGTCAATTCACATTTCACAAAGCACCAACCTACTTTTTTAGCATACTCACAAATCACATTAATGAGATATATGCCTCTTTTTGACTTTTGTGGCATTCCTTTTCTTGCCTACTCTCTCTATTCAGCACGAGGCATTCCTCTTCTAGCACTCATTTTCTTTCTCACTCAATCTTCATTTCCCCCTCTCCTTATCACCTCTTTTTTTACATGATAATAACGAGGCAAGATAACGAAGAAGTAGCGAGGTAGAGATGAAGAAGAGGGTTGGAGGTTGGAGTAGAGTAAGGTGCAAAAAGCCCAAAACTGAGACCACTTGCACAAATGGTGAATGTGAGATCTTTAGAGCAATGGTGAATAACCCACATGATGATGCAGCAAAGGTGGAGACATGAAGAAGAGTGATCGGAGAAGATTAAGGAAGTGTTCGAACCCAACTTGATGAGTCACCCAAGTTAATACCGATTCACCCCAAGTCTTGGCAACTTGCCATGACTTCGAGTTAACACATGACTCAGAACGGTCCAAGTTCATGTACCTTAATAAGAACCCACATGCAATCACCTTCTTTCATAAGAACCCATATGCAAATTAGCTTCTCTCTATTATATATTTTCCCATCATACTCATTTACATTGAAGTACTACAACACAGCTCTTCTTGATGTGAGGTCCCATTCCTCAAATACATTTTGAAATGGGGATTTATCCCCAATTTTCTTCAAAACAAAAAACAAAATTTTAACCTAACTACACTTTAGCACTCTACATACTAGGATTCAGATCCCCCAACCTTCTTTGTTGGAGTCAATTGTCGTTGTCAATCATTTTTCCCATTGTCCCATTCATTCTCATCAAGGTACATGAACTTGGACCTGCCTAGCCTAGTCAAGCCCGAATTTGGAGACTTGAGCCTAAAATCGGTCCGAGTCATGTGTTAACCCTGAGTCATGGCAACTCGGCTCAACTCGCCATGATAACTTGGGCAACCCGTCAAGTTTAGCGAGTTGCCCGAGTTATCTAGTGCTCACTAGTGGATGCAGTTCCCCGTGGCACGCAAAGCTTTGTTCTCTTGTCACTGGTGAACACTTCATTGATCTTCTCCACTCGCTCCTCTTCCTTTCTATGCCTTTGCTTTGCAATATCATGGGTCATTCACCGTTGCTCCAGAGATCTCACTCACCGTTTGAGTGAGTGGTCTTAGTTTTGGGTGGTTTCAGTTTTTTGGTTTTTGCGCCTTGCTCCACTCCAGCCTCCAACCCTCTTCTTCATCTCTACCATGCTACTTCTTCGTTGTCTTGCCTCATCATTATCATGTAAAAAAAAGAGGTGACAAGGAGAGGGGGAAATGAAGATTGAGTGAGAAAGAAAAAGAGTGTTATAAGAGGAGTGTCTCATGCTGAATAGAGAGAGTGGGCAAGAAGAGGAATGCCACAAAAGTCAAAAAGAGGCATATGTCTCATTAATGTGAGTTGTGAGCATATTGAAAAAGTAGGTTTGGTGCTTTGTGAATGTGAATTGATGGCTTGAGGTGCAGCTTTTATGAGATAGTGGTAGAGCTCACATGGGCTATACCATGAAAGAGTGAGATTCAAAAGGAAATTGCCAAGGGGCTACGAAGATGAGGAAATAAAATATCTATTTTATACTGATAATTTTAAATAGTGTGAGTGTAATGATGGGATTTATTTTTTTAATTCCTCATCGGTCTGACCTCAGTTTGACTCCAATCTTACCCACTAACCCTTGATTTATTGCTTTGTACGATCCCAACCTTTGTTCTTATTACATATAATGTAACCTTATTTGAAAATATTTGTGTTGCATTTGATGGAAACTAACTGCAAAAGAAGTAAGGTGATTACATGTTATGAAAGCTTGTTACAAATTCATGTAAGGTACTTGCATTTGGATTCTTATTGCATAAAACAAAAGGTAATGACACAAGACAGAAGGGGATTGCACATCATGAAAGCTTATTCCACATTGACGGAGGGTAATTGCATGAGTTCTTATTGCATGACTTAAGGTATTCATTCAAAATAATTAAAATAAAAAATCACATCACATTAATAAATATTACAAGAATTTGACTAGAAATAATACTAGCTTACTCTGGTCCATATGAGCCTGAAACCCAACTCATCGTAATTTTTCCACACCAAGAAAAAAAATACTAACTATGACTTTCATATATATTGACTATTGATACTAAAAATGGATTTCCTATTCTTTTTTAAAAAAATGATTGATTTTTTCCCTTAAATTTCTTGCTAAAAATATAAAATAACATATCAATTTTAAAATTCAACTACAAATACAAATATTTCATATTTTTCAAATTTGTATTCTTTAAAGTAGAGAATATAAAAAACATATCTTTTGAATTTTATTAAAATTATATCTTTTTTGTTTCTAAAGAAACTTTATAATTTTTTGGGAAAATCCCCATAAAATACATCTTGAATTTGAAAATCTCAAAAAGTTCACATGAATAAGCAAAATGATGGATGGGGGAGAAGGTAAGAATATGACGTTTCAAAATTTAAGGGGAGAAAAAAATCAAACTGACCTTCAGTAATTTAACACCATTATAGAAATTATTGAGTTTTAAAAAGTGGTTAATATGTTCTTTAATGTTGTCAAACAAAGTAGAATAAGAGCATCTACATCTAAGTGAAGATGTTATCAAAATTATTACAAAAAATTGTCATTGAGTTTAAAAAGGTGGTCAATATGTTAAGTTTTGTTGTCAATCAATTCAAAATAAGAGCATCCGCACTTAAATATGTATGTTGTCAAAATTAAAGTTGCCACTTCGTATAAAAAAAGTGGTCAATATGTTGAACAACGTTGTCAACCAACTCAGAATGAGTACATTCGCATCCAAGTGAAGAGTTATGAAAATTATTAAAAAAGTTGTCACTGAATTTAAGAAAGTGGTTTTTTTTTTATAAGATAAGAAAGTGGTTAATATGTTAAGCAATATTGTCAACCAACTCAGAATAAGGGCATCTGTGCCCAAGTGTAAATGTTATTAAAATCATTACAAATGCTGCAACCGAATTTTAAAAAGTTGTCAATGAGTTTGATCATTTCAACTTAAATTTGAAATATTGGATTCCTATCTTCTTCCTCATCTGTCCATGTGCTTGTTCATATGACTTTTTTGGGATTTTCAAATTGAATAGCTATTCTTTGGGATTTTCCCTAAATTTTTAACACAATTTAAAAAATATATAATTTTATAATTTATTTGCCATGGTAAGACATTATTCCAAGCGATTGGGAAAACAATATAAATATCTTATCCATTTATCCACAAAACTCGCAAGAAATATCAA